>OY282641.1:15207356-15472356 GCA_958299015.1 Tetanocera ferruginea | reverse complement strand
AAAAAGAACAAAAGCAAAAAAAATTAAATGTAAAAAGTAGTAACAAACAAAAGTAATAAATTAACAACTTTGTGGTGAGTGAAAACGATGTGAGTGAAGTTGGCCATAATTTTTAATAATTTTCTATAAGACCAACGTAGAAAAAGTTGAAGTAATGGAAATTATTTATTGGTTTTTCAAAATGTAAAAATGTTCTGTCAATTTGTTGTATTTTAATGATATATCTTTTGAAATTTTCGCATGATCGGCGATGATGAAAGTTTTTACAAAGTCCGCTAAGAGGTCATATCTACTGACATGCAAGGCATGGCAAATTTTGTCATATGTAATTCAACTGAGTTAAAAGAAAATTTGACATGTGTCTAAGCAAAAAGTTTTCAATTTTCGTGGTTTTGATTTAACCTTTAGACTTAATATAAAGATACCGAAATATACATAATAAAAACGATATTTTCTTCGTTTAGTCATTTTTTAACTGTATGATTTCTGTAACACAATTATTGTTCAGTTCATCTGGAATGGCATATTCAATATTTACTCTTAACTTTTTCGGCTAAGTGGCGAATTTTGTATCTTAACCATCCATAGCTTAAGATGTAGAAAGTATCTTCATATATTCCTTGCAACTTAAAGCCTTTTAATAATTAGAATTCATATAATGGCAATAAATAACGTAGAAGTGTCATGTTAAGCAATCCATAAAATAATGCCACAGGCCACCTGTTGGCTTTTCCTTGAGCACGACATCAACTAATACATTTGGCCAAATATATCAACACATTTGTTATATGTAATATTTTATTATGTCTGGCTTTGCGTTTGTATCTTTAATTGTGCCTTTTTCATTGATAGAAGACAGAAGAAAGACAATTTCAGTTGGCTTGGACTTGTATGATAGAAAGGAGGTTCATAACAAAAGAATTTAGTTCCGGTAGTTGTAGTTGCGGGATAAATCGTTTTCCGGGATTTCTCAATTTTTTACGTGTTTGTTCCTAGTAGTATCAGTAGTACTGGTGTGAAGTTAGCATACGGCGAAATGCAGCATTCGGCGAAAAAAAACTTAACAGAGCTCTGTTAGCAACAGTGCAAATTTTAACAGAGAAAAAGTAAAAAATCTCTGTTACTAACAGCTCTAAGAAAAGCTATTTTTATTTTGCTCTTTTAATTGCATTGCAAACAACGAAAAAAATATAACAAAATAAAAAAAATAATAAAACGGCATGAAAATTTTTTTGAAACAGTTTTTGTATTGTTCCAAAAATTGACAAAATTGTTAGTTCTATAAATGAAAAAAAAATTTTTTCAAACCTAATAGAAAAGTGTTATGGCAGTATTATTGCTGACCTCAGATATTTTCAGTACAACTAATATGGTTCAGTTTTTTTTTTAAATGAGTTGAAATATTTTTTTAAGAAAAGTTTTTTCATTTTGCAAATATTGGTCAAACTGTTAGAACCACAGTTTCTACAAATGGAAGTAACTTTTTATCAAATCTAATACATAAGTGAAATGACAGTTTCGACATTGACCTCAGAAATTTTCACTAAAAAATCATAGTTCAGTTTTTTTTAAATTAAGTTGGAAAATTTTAACTTTTGTTATTTTGCCAAAATTGGCCAAACTGTTAGAACCACAGTTTCCACAAATGGAAATAACTTTTTATCAAATCTTATGCATAAGTGTAATGGCAGTTTCAAATTTGACCTCAGAAATTTTTATTCAAAAAACATAGTTCAGTTTTTTTTAAATTGACTTGGAAAATTTTAACTTTTGTCATTGTGCCAAACTTGGCCAAACTGTTAGAACCACAGTTTCCACAAATGGAAATAACTTTTTATCAAATCTTATGCATAAGTGTAATGGCAGTTTCAAATTTGACCTCAGAAATTTTTATTCAAAAATCATAGTTCATTTTTTTTTAAATTGAGTTGGAAAATTTTAACTTTTGTCATTTTGCCAAAATTGGCCAAACTGTTTGATTTGTAGAAACTAAATTAAATTAAATTAACTAATTAACTAAATTAAACTAAACTGAACTATGATTTTTTAATAAAAATTTCGGAGGTCAAAGTTGAAACAGCCATTGCACTTATGTATTAGATTTGATAAAAAGTTATTTCCATTTGTAGAAACTGTGGTTCTAACAGTTTGGCCAATTTTGGCAAAATGACAAAAGTTAAAATTTTCCAACTGCTACTTCAAAATTTCAAATTCGGCTTGCAAGTCTATTTGAAAATCTATTGAAAATTTCAAGTCTATTGGAAAATTTGAAGCTGTAAAATCCAAAAACTTATTGTAACAACAAATGAGTTCATGTTAAGTGCTTAAAATTTGGCAGCAGCTTACGATGAAATTTCGGAAAAGGAGCTTGCTGTTGAAATTGCTTCCGATGCTACGTAGGCACATAAATGCAGCGCAAATCGATTCGAAAGCACCAAAAATTGGACAGCATTAGAAATATCACTTGCATTGTCGAGTGGGACTTTTTGGAAACTTCGCCAAATATTTCATTAGCACTGAAAATATTTCTAAAAATTTGTGTTTCAGTATCTTCTTGCTTAGGCTTAAGTTAATTAAGACTTACTTAAGGTCTTCCATTGGGCAAGGAAGAGTTTCCGATCTTGCTATTTTATCCATTTAAAACGAACTTGAAATCATTAAAACTGTTACCAACGAGGTTATTTCAAATTGAAGATGGGCTCGTGTCACGAATTTTGACGTTTCACGACGAATCAATAAAAAACACGAAGAATTTCTGAATGTGCGTGATTCAATATTTCTTGTGTGTGAGCTTGCGTGAATTTAATTTATTCGTGTCACGACTTCTGTACCATAATTTTTCAAAGCTATGGCAAATTTTGTAGTGATGTTTTCACTACGCTTTTGCTACCAATTGCATAAAAAATGCACCACTGACCACTTCTAAAAAAGCGACAACAACTAACTTCGCTTTCTATAATTATTTTGCGAAACGTCAGCGACAACTTGAGGCAATTTTGGTAATTTTAAATACAAATAATAAGCTGAGAAATTTTATCAATTTTCTTTTTATAGTGCTGTATCTACCTCTGTGTTGCTTCTGCTCCTTCCTGTGTGCTGGTTTTCCTCTATTACTCTTGGTATTCTTGGGAAAGTGTTGTTTATGCTGCTGCTAATTCTGAAAAAGTGTCGGTCCTGCTGCTGTTTCTGCCTGTGTGCTTGTTGCTGTTTGGGAGAGTGTGGCCCCTGTGTTTGAAAGTATCGTACCTGCTGCTGCTCCTACCTGTGTACTGCTCTTGGCATAGTGCTGCTGTTGAAAAGACATGCGTGCGAAACACATGTCATGCGAAGCATCAAAAAAGCTTGTTGTATTTTTAAAACATTCTGAGCTAAATAATAAATTCTCAAAATCCCTCAAACAACATGTTAAGACTCGTTGGCACTCTTTATTATAAATTTTTTCTAATATATATGATATGGAACAAGAGTTCAGCTCGAGAGAAGTGAACTTCAAAACATATCTTCTTTAAATATTAATCTTGTTAAACCTTTTGTCGAGTTTTTGGCACGTTCTAAAATTTGCTCAGAAAAATTAAGTTCCGAAACAGCTCCAATGATACATGAGATCGGTTTGTGGTATCGAAAATTGTTGAATCATCGTATAATTAATCCATCGGATTCCAAAAGCATTTCAAAACTAAAAATCTATACAAAACTAGCTTTAATGAAAAGATTTAAGCCACATATTTTCATTCATTTCATCCACACATTTTACACATCACAATTTAGGGCCATTTTTTTAATCTTCTTTTTAAAAAGTTGTAATTTTTGAATGAAGATGAAAGGGACCAATTGGAACCGTTAAATCAATGTTAAAAGATAATATTAATAAAAAAAGAGAGCGAAAATTATATCACAACTCTAATGCTGATAAAGAGCTGCTGGACAGCATTCCATCTACTTCAAAGAATACAAGATACTAGAGATATTTAATCTTTTTGGATGGAAGGAAGGAACTTTCTAAAATTCAAATATTGCATCTCTTACAGTAAGAAATGTCTATTTAAAACATTAACTTTGGACTTTCAAAATATAACCTGCACAAGAAAGTATTGCAGGATAAAAAAATTGACTTAACTTTTTAAGACTTTTTAAGAGAGTTTTACAAAAAAAACTTGTAAAAAAAATTGTTAAAAATTAATATAGGTGCAAGAGAGGTACCTTCAAGGTCTAACTAATTTCTATAATTTTCAATAAACATCTATTATCTATTTGTCTAGAACTCTCACTGAGTTTCGTTAGG
Source organism: Tetanocera ferruginea (assembly GCA_958299015.1). Lineage (NCBI taxonomy): Eukaryota > Metazoa > Arthropoda > Insecta > Diptera > Sciomyzidae > Tetanocera > Tetanocera ferruginea. The sequence continues at coordinate 15,468,074 of OY282641.1, read as the reverse complement.
ATCGGGTTACTTTTGTACGTACCTTCCATACAAAATTATTTAAAAAATAAATATAGATCCTTAACAAAGGAGGTACCCTTAAGGTGTTATCAATGTCTACCATTTTTAGTGCACATCTCTAATTGCCTAGCCTTTTGACCAAATTTTATTAAGATCGGCCAACTTTGGCACGCATCTCCCACACAAAATAATTTTAAAAAATTAATATAGTCCCAAGAAGGTATTATTAGGAACTGACCAATTTTAACCATTTTTGCAATTTTTTTTTTTTTTTTAACACTCGCGACATTTTTAGTAGAATTGTTTCGCCTGTTATAACAATACTTTTTTTAAAAATTTAGAACTCAGTCATAAACGAACATTTTTCCAAAATTTTTTTTTATTGTAGAGAATTGAAGAAATTACAAGAAAAAAACGGGGGTTTGAGGTTGCAGCGCTGGGAGTCGCAAAAATTTCCCGATCTGGAAAAATATGACTTTTTTCAAATTTAACAAAATTGCTTGTCGTATGACAGGAGGTTTTTTTCAATTTTTGGTGGTGTTCCAAATTTGAAAGTGTTTTTTCGAAAAAAAATATTGACTTTTAAAATTCATAAAAAATCGAAAAAAAAATTTACAAAAAAGCTCGTATCATACGAAAGCGAATCAAGTTTAAAAAATAAAAAAAAAAACTTTTTTCAAAAAATGAACCCGCGATTGCCAGTACGAAAAACAAGGTTTCGAGATAAACTCGTTCAAAGTTTGGGAAGAACGAAAAATGCAAAGAAAAATATAAATGCGCTCTCACTGATCTGGCTGTAACTTTTGAACCCGTAGTGAATTTTTCCATGAAATTTTTTTTTCTTAGAATTTTAAGAATATTTACTAAAATACAAAATATTGATTTTAAAAACTGGTCAATATCATGTCCCCCTTAATTTATACAAAATTAAGTATATTTTTATTAAAAAGCATGCGGTTTATTCAGTAAATCATTTCATATATAAAAATTTTAAAATTTTTATTAGAAATCGGTTGGTAAAATTTTTCGCTGCAGGTGATTTTTTATAAATTAAATTATTCAAAATCACGCGATTTTAAAACACAATTTTTTGACTGCGGCGCTAACTTTATTTTGCAACCAAAAAGTTAATATAAACAGTACTAAAAGTACAGTACTGTTTCTTTAAAAACATAAACATTTTACTGCAATAAAAACAAAAATTTTAGTCCTAGGAACGCCACTGGTAACATGGATCGATCTTGATCAATATATTTTCTATGCCAAGGTAGTACAAGATATATGAGAACATTTCGGTTTTTGATTTTGATTTATGAAAGGCCTCCAAAAAGTCTTCATTTATGACTCAGGCCACATATACTCCTTTAAGGGGCTCTGCCTATCAATGTCATTTTTTGTTTTAAATGGGTTAGTGTTATTAGTTTGGGTACATGTTCGGTTATGTGTGCTTACAGACAAATAGTTATTTCCTCTTCACTCATCTTTACCATTCTTCAAAATGAACTGGAATTCTTATATACAAAATGACCTCAAGTGCCAAAAAAGAAATAATCTTGATACCTCAACCCATCTTTTTGTGCATTTAGCTTGTTTTATTTTCCATTTTTATAGCTATACCTACTCCTCTTTGCTCGCATATAAAGTCAAGGTCACTGGTGAGTAATCGCGGTTCTTGTCGAATTTTGACATTGATGGCAAATTCAATGACTTTCACTGACTATACGATTGGCTGTCTTCCTGTCCATATCTGTGCAATTTTTGTCCTCCTTGTTTTCTGCTGCTACATTTTTGCGTTCTTAGCGACTATCTCAGCTACTATCTGGCTATCTTTGTTATGTTCTTTTGTTATGTTCTCACGTTCGTTGTTCTGCCTCGTCACGCCCAAGCAGTGTTTTTATGCTGCATCATTATCGCACCCAGCTTGAACACAAGTTTTCTAGCCTTCAACACATAGCTATCAGGAGACGCCCACGCAGTCAGCCCACGCCCACCCCCTGGACACCCAGCTACGTCGTCGTCGTCGTCGTCAGTCATCAAACATTTGCCACAATAAATGAGTTTTTGCCAACTAACATTTTTCAATTTTTGCATTTTCCTAAACCATAAAATTTAAGTTCGAAAGTCCTATGCTATAGCATCAAAATCCTTACCAACAACAACTAGAACTCAAACATTGTAAGTTGTTGCTAAAGTTACAGCAACAATAACTCAAAATAAACATAAAAAAATTTATATATGTATGTGTGTATAAAAACTATACCAAATTCCAATTTGTCAGGAATTTGTTCAATTTCAGTTTCGCTTTTCTATTTTTTTTGTTTGCTTCAACCTTCTGTGCGTTGTGTGTGTGTGTGTGTGTGTTGAGGAATTGGTATATTTTGTTGGGCAAATTTTGGCATATGATTTTTTTTTTTTTATTTTTATTTAGTTTTGTTTATATTTAGTTTTTTTTTTAGTTTTACGGCAAAATTGGCGACAGTTGGCGCTTTGCAGGACATTCAAGCGGCAAACATACATCATGTGGGCACACAATTAGTACTGTGGAACGAATTAGGCAAATATTGTGGTAACAAAATTAGAAAGAAATTAGTTTTGAAAATATTAAAATTTGACATTTTATTATTCGACTCTAAAACATGGCCTCTGTAGTCGAGGTAAGCGTGCTAGACTGTCAACTCAGAGGTCCCAGGTTCGAATACCGAGCAATTCATGGTTTTACAATCTTAACTTTCCTAAATTTTTCTGCAAACAGTTTAGCGATGGATGCATTGCAATAGGACTTTTGTTCGAATCAAAGTCCTGTTTAACAAAATTTTTATTCCTTCTAGCGTCCTTTTTAATGTTCTATTTTTGAACCTTGTCAAAGAAAGATTAAAAAAGTACTCTTAGCAGTAGTCGTTGAGGTTTCAAATATTCTCTGCAAATGTATTTAAATGTCACTACAATCAAATCTTCAAAGAATCGAAAGAGTTACATTTAAATTATTTACCTATTAACCCTTATTCGGCATACTGAAATAATTTGCACCACACTGTTTTTGTGTTTTGACATAAATAATATGTGTACATTATTTTGCTATCTTTTCAAGTTAATAAGAAAATTTTTGACAGCTGAAACTTATATCAAAAATTTTTTGTCGATTGCTTATGAACGTTGCTTATGATGCCAGTGTGCTGAGTACGTTATACTAGAGAAGTGTGCCGAATAAGGCTTAAAAACTTTCATTACATACTTTTAGGAACAGTATTCTGCAGTTTTTGCAGCAAGTAATTGAAAAATAGATACTATTTTGCTGTACAACATAAGTTATAGACAAATATTTTTTGCAAAATTTTCCATTGACCTTGACGAAAAAATTCCACTGAACAATCAACTGAAAAAAAAATTTAGTACGAAGGCTATATTCAGTACTGTGGGCTAGTAAACTACCTATACCCATCGCTTACGAAGACCACTGCAATGCTGGCTGCTTCAGCTGCTCACACCTAAGGACTCCAAATCATGTTTTTTTATATGTTTTTTTTTAAATTAATGCCAAACTAGTAACTAAAAAATTCTGTGTGTGAGGTATGAGTGGGTGGGCTGCCAATGAGTGGTAAGCATTAGTTTTGTTATTGCTGCGGCAGTTACTTTTTCAAAGTTTTTCCCAGATACTCTGTTGCTTTTGCCTAAATATCGAAATTTATGAAAAGAAAATTAAAAAAACACAAAAAAACAGTCAAAGCGCAGACCTCTTGGTCATGCTGTAACTGTAAATATACGTGTATGTGTGAGTATGATACACGTAAGCTACGTATGTTTGCGTGGGCTTGTGTGCAAGTGTGCGTGCTAAGGGTCGTTCAAATGGATCTTTTATTGCTTCATGATGTTATTCAATTTTCGCCATTTTTTGTTTTTTTTTTCGTTTTGTGTCATCATTTTGCCATTGTTGTTGTGTTTTTTTTTCTATTCTCTTCTTGGTATTATTGTCTTGTAGCATCGGCGTTTGTCGACAACATGTCGACAGCGTGCCTGTATAGGTTATATCTACTTTTTTTAATGCGTTGCAATGAATGTTTGTTGCATACTTCTAGGCGTTCTTACATCCCCAACACACCCGCCACGCAGAGGCTTCATTGTTTTTCACACTGTTGGTGCGAGTTCTTAAAATTATTTGTGTATTTTTTTTCTTTTTGTTATTTGCTGGGCCCCCTCAACATTTTTGTTGTCATTGTCGCTGTATTGCTGCTTGGCCCCCTTTCAAATTTTTGCCTTTGTCATCTTCATAGCCGCTGCTTAGTTGTTGTTGTTTTTAGCATATTTGTGCTGATTGTTGTTGCTTGATTGTGACTGACTCTGGAATGTCACGAAATATTTGTTGATGTTGTAGTGATTTTTGTACAATTGCTGTTGTTGTTGTTATTGGTGTTGTTGCTTATGTATTTTTATGCTCTGGAATTTGGTGTGGAATTTTGCTAAGATTTTTGCCATAACTCACTTGTGCAATAAGAGATGCTGTTGAGTTATTGTTGCTTTCTGCTGTTGCTATCTATTTCTTTTTTTTTTTTTGCCGCGCAATTTTCACGGAAATGAAAGTGTAAGGTTTGGCCCACTTTTACATGATTTTTGTTTTCTGTCTTAATTTTTCAATTGATATATTTTTTTAAAGATTTATTTATGCATTTGAGTGTAATTTAAAAATTTCCCAAGAGGGAAATTTTTGGGAAATTTTAGGGAAATTTAATTTCGACTCTAAAATTGCTTAAAATAGCTGTGTTTTGCTTGGAAACAGATTTTGTTTTGAGAATAATGAATGTTTTGAGATTAAATATGAATGTTTTGAGAATAAACAATAATGAATGTTAGTTTTCACTTATCCCATTTTGAAAATTATTTCTAGCACTTGTTTGTTTTGGTATAAATATCTTGATTTTCAGACCTCTTGATGTTTTTATAACGCGATTTAGTGTGATTTTAAATTTTCCCAAGTGGGAAATTTTTTGGGAAATTTAGAGGAACATTGTTTTCAAGCCAAATATACATACCTGCAGTACCTGTGTTTGACATTAAGACATATTTTGTATTGCAAATTAAGAGAACATGAATATTATTTCACTATCGAATATCTCATATCGAATGTAATTTTGATCATAATTTGATAAGGTTTTAATATTAATTTTTAATTTAAATAATTTGTGATGACTTAATAACGTATTTGAGTACCATTTTAAAACTTCCCATGGAGGAAATTATTTGGGAAATGTTCGGTAAATTTAATTTCTTTCCAAAAAGGGAAAAATGGAACTGTATGTTACTCTAAAACAAATAAATTTTGTAATTACATATCAATATTGTTTTCAACAATCTCATTTCGAAAGTGTCTTATATGTTTTGATATCAATTTCTTGATTCTCATACTTCTTATTGTCTTCATAAAGCGCTTAAGTGTAATTTTTAAATTTCCCATGTGGGAAATTTTTTGGGAAATTTAAATTTCAAGTCAAATTTACCTGTAGTACCTGTGTTTGGCACTAAAACATATTATCTATTGAAAATACAAAATCATCAATATTATTTAAACTTATCTTATATCGAATGTAATTTCGATCATGATTTTTATGGGTTAAAGTGTTAATTTTTAAATCTTAATAATTTTATATGACTAAATTACGCACTTGAGTGCATTTTAAAATTACACATGTGAGAAAATTTTTGGGAATTTTAAAGGAAATTTTATTTTTTTGTCAAAAAACGCTAAAAGGAACTGTATGTTATTTTAAAGCAAATAAGGGTGTAAGAATAATAAATCTTGATTAAATTGTTTTCACTTGTCTAATTTCAAAAGTGACTTTTGCCTGTTTTAATATAAATTTCTTGGTTTTCATACTTCTAAATGTTTTTATAAAGCGAACTAGTGTGATTTTTAAATTTCCCATGTGGGAAATTTTTTGGGAAATTTAAGGGAAATTTTATTTCTTAGCCAAATATACCTGTAGTGCCTATGTTTGGCAATAAAACATATTTTGTATTGAAAATAAAAGATCATGAACATTATTTCACTCGTGTATCTCATATCGAATGTAATTTTGGTCATGATTTTTTTGGTTTTAGTATTAATTTTTAAATTAACATAATTTTTGATGGCTAAATAAAATATTTGAGTGCGTTTTTTAAATTTCCCTTGTGAGAAATTTTTTTGGAAATTTTAGAGGTATTTAAGGAAGAGTTAATTTTTTCTCAAAAAATGCTTAAAATAACTGAGTGCTACTTTTACACCTGAAGAATAATATATCATAAATATTTTTTTACTAATGCAATTTCCAAATGAATTTGTAGCATGACACTTGTTTGTTTCAATATCAATTTCTTGAGTTTCAGACCTCTTACTGTCTTTATAAAGCGATTAAGTATGATTTTTTTAATTTCCCAAGTGGGAAATTTTTTGGGAAATTTAAGGGAAATTTTATTTCTCATTGAAATATACCAGTAGAACAAATGTTTTACATTAAAACATATTTTTTATTGAAAATAAGAGATCATTAATATTATTTCACTTGTGTTTCTCATATAGAATGTAATTTTGGTTACGATTTTTATGGACTTTTTAAGTTTCAATAATTTTTCATATAATAATTATGCTTTTGAGTGTGATTTATAAATTTTCCTAGCTGGAAATTTTTTGGGAACTTTGAGGGAAATTTTATTTCTTCCCAAAAAGGGCTTAATAAATTTGTGTGTTACTTTAAAGCAAATAAATGTTGTTATCATAAATATTTTTCTTATTTTTGTAAAGTGACTTGAATGTTTTCATATCAATTTTTTGATTTTCATACCTCTTAATGTCTTTATAGAGCGATTTAGTGTTATTTTTAAATTTCCCAAGTGGGAAATTTTTTGGGAAATTTTAGGGAAATTTCTGATTTTTTCTTAATATGTTCGAGGGAACTTTCTCACAGCAAAAAATAGTTTTGAATAAAATTCTGCAAAAGCAATATCATATTATACAAGAGGAATTTCTTATGACTTTTACATTTGTCATATTTTTAGGCTGATTTTTTAAATTTCGATGCTTACAAGAAAGTTAAAAGCTTATTTACCTTAATTTTTCGCAGCATTATTTCAAGCTGAATGCAGTAAAATATTTTACGCAAAATATGACTTACAAAAGTCATCAACAGCAATTAAATTCAAACATCTTCAAGAAAAATTTTTTCCAATAATAGTAAAAAGAAAATTTAAATGAATTTTAATTTCACTCAAGGAACACTTTTTGTGAAATTTTATTTATTTTTACTTCATATGTTTCAGAGAATTAACAAAATCAAGATCAAAAACTGAATTTAACGTTTTCTACAAAAGATTTTAATTTCCCTTAGGGGAAATTTTAGAGAAATTAAATTTTTTTTCCTTTATATGTTTGAGGAAACTGTTTCACGACAAAAAAAATTTGTTTGTTATTCAAATTCTACTAAAGGTAAACAAGAGGAATTATCATATTATACAAGAGAAATTTTTGTGACTGTTGCTTTTGTTTAATTATTGCACCTGATTTTGTATATTTCAATGTTTTGAAGAACTATATTAGCTATTTCAGCTTAAATTTATCCAGACTCGAATCCCCGTGAGCAGTTTAAGAACACATGACCAACATGACAGTGAATTTCGTTGCTTCTCTTTCAATCTAAAATCATAAAAAATAAAGATTCGAACAATTTATTGCTAACAATTTATATTTTATTTTTTATATTTTATTTTTTTTTTAAGCTCTTTGTAAGTCTATAGTTCCAAATTTACCAATCATATATCTTGATGTTAATGTAAAAAATGTTTAACCAAAATTCTTCAAGGAAAAATTCTTGGAGAAATTTTGTTTTTTCCTTCATATGTAGTATGTTCGATCGAAGAATCATTCAAAACAAAACTTTTCCAACGTCGCGCTTATATATCTCAAGTAAATCAAACGTATTTTTTGTTATTAATTCTTTTGGAACCTTTGCTGATGCCGGAAAACTTGCCAAAACTAACATTTTTGTACATAAACGACTCAGTATAAAGTCCTAGATGAATTTAAAATAAAATTTCTTCAAGTAAAACATTTTTTCATAACTGTAAACTTAAATTATGCTTGAATTAAAAATTTCCCTTAAGAGAAATTTTTAGGGAAATTTTGTGAAAATCTTATAGTTTCTAAAATCTTTTAATTTGTTCAAGTAAAACATTTTTTCATAACTGTAAACTTAAATTATGCTTTAATTCAAAATTTCCCTTAAGGGAAATTTTGTGAAAATCTTATAGTTTCTAAAATCTTTTAATTTGTTCAAGTAAAACATTTTTTCAGAACTGTAAACTTAAATTATGCTTGAATTAAAAATTTCCCTTAAGGGAAATCTTTAGGGAAATTTTGTGAAAATCTTATATATTCTAAAATCTTTTAATTTTTTCAAGTAAAACATTTTTTCATAACTGTAAACTTAAATAATGCTTAAATTATAAATTTCCCTTAAGAGAAATCTTTAGGGAAATTTTGTGAAAATCTTATAGTTTCTAAAATCTTTTAATTTGTTCAAGTAAAACATTTTTTCATAACTGTAAACTTAAATTATGCTTGAATTCAAAATTTCCCTTAAGGGAAATTTTGTGAAAATCTTATAGTTTCTAAATCTTTTAATTTGTTCAAGTTAAACATTTTTTCATAACTGTAAACTCAAATTATGCTTGAATTAAAAATGTCCCTGAAGGGAAATCTTTAGGGAAATTTTGTGAAAATCTTATATATTCTAAAATCTTTTAATTTTTTCAAGTAAAACATTTTTTCATAACTGTAAACTTAAATTATGCTTACATTATAAATTTCCCTAAAGGGAAATTTTTAGGGAAATTTTCTGAAAATCTTATATTTTCACAAAAAACTGCAAACAAAAAATTTTCGGAAGACAAAAAAGGTTTTTATCTAATAGAATTAAAATCTTATGCCGCAGAATGGTTTATGACAAGACTGTTATTTACATTTATGACTGTTTTTAATTTAAATAAAATTTTAATGTGAAAAAAAACAGTTTTTAGTTTTTGAAATCAAATTTGCAAACCATTTTTTCTAAATCCAAACATCAAGGTAAAAATTCTGAACATTAATATTCATCGGCTTAGAACACTTTCAATATTCATAACATTTCAATATTATCAATAATTATCAGCTTTTTAATACATCTAAATACATATTAAAAATTTAACATGATTAACAATTTATTTCTGGCTACAATTACAAAAATTACTTTGTGCACACACCCCTTCACACTCTATACACTGCAATAATAATGCAACAGTAGCAATAATAAACATGGACCAACCGCAAAAATATCCAAATACATTGTAACCACAATAACCATTGTTTATACATGGCATCAATCGATGCGTTGAGTTCTATTCAAACATCAAACATAGACAACAAAACAAAACATAAAGCGCACAAAAAAAAAAAACAGAGATCGAAACAAATGCATCGATTTTGCTTTCAAATTTGCATTTTGGTCAACCACAAAAAAGACAAAAACTTAAATTGCATGCCGCACCACACACACACACAATGGCAGCAATACTCAATGCAGCACTGTTGCAATAATGACGCGACGCGAAACCTTAGCTATGAGCGTTGCTCTATAGGTCGTTTCTCCCCATCATAATTGCTAATTTTTTTATGCCTTCACAACACAATGCATAAACATTAAAATCTATTTTGCGAAATTGTTTTGCACTTTAAATTTATGATTAGCATCATGATTATATAAGGCGATTATAAAATAGCGCATGTATTTTAAATACCGTTTTGCATATTCAAAACATTTGGTGACAAAACAATTAGGCGTGATATTATAGAAATTTATGCGATTTTCAATTATGATCAAATGTTGACAAAAAAAATTTTTATAAACTTAATGATACAAAGTTTAATTTTTTAAAAATGACTTCAAATTTATTCCGACTTTTGTTAAAATCAAAGATTTTAGTTTATTTAAGTTTGCAACATAAATATCTTTAAAATATTGTTAAATCTTACTTTTAATATTAACACCACGGTATGATCAACTTTTGTTCAAAATGGTGATATTTTGTATTCTATTTCAGATTAACTGTAACTTTCCAGAATAATATTTCCTAATCGTAATCGAGAAAATAATCCAGAAAATTGTATTCATTCATCGACTACCCTCTCGCTTTCAAAACTCATTATTTTTATACAGCCATACCATTGGAGGTTACATAGCTCCGAAAATGTTTCAGACTCAAAACTAGCTATTTCTACCTCGCTTAACAAGAAAGTCATCATAACAACTTCATGTAACTCTTGTTTTCAAGAAACAGAACCAATTTTGGTTATCCAATCTCAGTATGACTGGTTTCTGGAAACTTAAATCTTCAAAAGTTGATACTCCAGTCAGTTGTCATTTCACTCAGCTTGAATCTCTGTTTAACTTCTTGAATCAAGTTAAAATTCTTTTTGTTTGGATCAGAATGCCACGGAAGTAAGTGTGGAAAGGTCATTGATAACTGTTGTTACGTCTGTGATGAAATGACTTTTGCAGTTCAGAAGTAGACCATCAGTCCAGTTATGAAAACTGATTACTAGCATTACTTCGATTCAGTGGCATTACTACTGTAGTCTGGGAGATATATCGTACTGGGTCCCACAATCCCGATGAAAACCCTTAAAATGCCCTTTAATACGCCTTTATTAAATCCAAATACTGTTCTCCTACCGCCTTTCCTTGCAAATTAAGCTGGGATTAATGGATAACTTCGTTAAAGCCATAGATCAGGGTAGAAATGTGTTCAACGAATTACGTGGGGTCAATTTTCACTACAAGGGTTGAGTTTGGACGGTTAAACTGTTCTAAAAAATTATTTACCAGGTTATTGTTAATGATTCACATATGAAGTCGATAGAGTAAATGATAAAAGGTTATTTCTTGCAAAACTGCATAAACATGTACTTGAACAACTTACACTTGTATTTCGTGTTGAGTATTCACGAGCAGGTCGAGTTTTTTAGTGAAGGTTGAAGTTTTTTAGTGAAGAAAAAGAGAACAATCATAAGATATTATTTACTTAAAAGAAGAGCATAATTATGTCACAACTCTGAACTTTGAAATAGAACTGCGCCATACCATTCCATTAACTTTGAAGAGGAAAAGGTAGATCCATTCGTCAAATTCAAAGACCAATTTGATGACGAAAGGGTACAAAATTTCGAAAAAATCCAAGCAGATGTTTTTATGTATGTATGTAAATAACAATGTGAACAAAAAACTACCGATATTTAAGCATTTTTGGTGTAAGCCGTAGACTTTTCTCATTCATCGTCTTTTGCAGATAAATATTTCGATAATTTACTGTTTTGAATAAAAAATTTTATTGCTTTTTAAATACTTGAATACTTAAATACTTAAAAAGCTTTAATTTCACCACAAATGATGGTCTAGTGTTTCCATCTAAAAATTAATAATTTTGCTGCAAACTAGATAGAAGATACGTGACGGTCAATGAAACGGGAATCCGTGAACTCATACACACGTGTACACGGGAACTCATATAAATACGTTATATTGCAACTCCACGTCTATTTGCAATGAAATATATCTAGTAATATCTAACTTTTTTAAAAGTTGAGACATAAATTGGATGAAACTCGGTACACATAGTCGTATGAGCCCAATGATCTGCACTATTGAATATTTTTGGAATTCGTCATCGGACATGCCTACCTCCCATACAACGCTAAAATTGAAAACTACATAAGTGAGCTCATAAATAACCTGCAACATTAAAATATGGTATGAATACATTTTATATCAAAACAAAGATGTTTTCGAAAAATAGATGTCATCCGCTCACGGACACATCTACCTCCCATACAAACAGGAAATTTAAAATTGTATAAATAAGCTTATGTTTGTTTTACGGTGATAAAATTTGGCGCATATGTTTTTTATAACAAAACTAACACGTGTTTAAAAATTGAACGTGCTTCGTCCACAAACACGCCCACCTCCTATACAACCCACAATAGCAAAAACACTACAAAGGCATTAATATGTGAGCCACAGGACTAAAACTTGGAATGTGTAAATTTTTCATCAAAATGGAAATACTGGAAATAATAATGTAATGTATATTAAAAAAAAACAAATTGGCCATTTCAGCCCTTGAAAGAACTTTGACCGAGCTTCTTAGGATTAATTGTGTTGTGTGTGTTATTAAATTTTTGCACACAATTAACCGAGAACTGGACCAACACGTTTTATGCCGACTCCGAACGGAAGAAGCTTTACAAGCCATTATTAACTCTCTGAGGTTTGCCATTGTCTGCAGAGAGGTGGTGACCGATCAGAAAAATTTTTTAGTGAAAAAACTTTTCGCCACGGCTGGGGATCCAACCCGGGCTCCGAGCATGCTAAGCCCCACACTTAACCTGCATGCCACGGTCACCACCATGTAATGTATATAAATGGAAATAATTATGTATGTACTTCATCAGCCCACGGACACGCCCATTTTTAATACTATTATTGTATTTTGAAAAAGTACACAGAGGGAAAAACCTATGGACTCAATACATAAATTTATGTACTCATCGCATAGTTTTCTGCACACAAAAATTTTACATTTTTATTGTATTGAGTACATGTTGAAATCTTTATTGACTACATAATGCTTTCAAGCGGTTATGTAGTCAATAAAGAATTTTATGTACTCATCGCAAACTGTTACAAATAATTTTATGTAATGAGTAAAGATCTTATGTACGTATTACATAGATTATTGACTCAGTACATTCATAATTTACTCATTACATATTTGGAGTACATAATTTTATGCAATGAGTACATACATTATTTACTCATTACATATTTTAAATGCATAATTTTATGTAATGAGTACATACATAATTTACTCATTACATATTTTTAGTGCATACATTTATTTAATGAGTACATCACCCAAATCACCCTCTTAACAAATGCAATAAATAACTTAATAAAGAAATGACTAGATTTCACAAAATAATTGCCAATTACTTATAGAAACCCAGCCATTCATTTCTTATCCAATCATCGCTTTTGTTCTAGAGTACAGTGGATAAACTCATTCCCGCTCTGATTTTCTACAGGCTTTAGAGGTGTTGCTTATTTGAAAATCAAGAAACGAATGACATAAAACAGCAAAATCGTGTTCCGATGTGCAAGAGATACGTGTACTGAGTCCATATGTTATGTACTGAATAAATGTCTCACTTCAATCGTATAAGGGGGACGTGTACTGAGTCTATATTTTATGTATTGAGTAAAGTTTTTGTAAAAAATTACATAACACGTTGATTGAGTACACGTTGCTTGTATCTATTGAAGTCTGCTATGTATTCAACACATAACATGATGTATTGAATACATTTTTTATTCATTTTAAAAAGTGAATAAATTGATATGTAGTCAGTACACGCTCCCTTTACTCAGTAAATACTGCCCTCGTTGCGTTCTCATACAAGTTGCAGTGAATAGATTTTACATAGCTGTCTCTGTACTGACTACATAACTTTTTCCCTTAGTGTAGGTTTAGAATATTTCATAGATGGACTAGACCGTCTTTAAACTTTCTTTACTTGTTATATATATATATAAAAGACAATTTCTGTGTGTAGTAATATACATATCGCACACGCTCTTCAAAAGTGACACAACCTAAAATTTTAAAATTTTCAGCAGAGGCAAAAAACTATTTCGTTTTCAAAGCAACTTCATACAAAAGAAGGACAAAAAATGATTTTTTTTTAAAAAATTAAAGAGCAATCAGATTAAAACAAAATTTCAACAGTCGATGGAGATGTGCATTACGAAAGTTTATATGTATTAAAAAGTCAAAATTTAAAAATTTTGAATTGTGTCACTTTTGGAGAGGGTAGGCGATGTGTTTGAATCCGATAAACTTTGGAACTCGTGGACGGATTTTGATGCAATTTTCACTGACGTGTTGAGTTTTACTCCAGTTATGTTTATGGTTTCATATTTTTACTTCTTATTTATTACCTTCCGTGGTACCTTCCATACAACTTTCACATAGAACGAGAGTTTTAACATCAGACAAACCCACACTGAGAAAAAACACATACCTTGCTCCGGTAAAAAATTTCTCTATTTTTGATAATACCAATTTTCTCTTTTTCAAATAAAATTTTCTTCAATTAGAATAAATTTTCACATTTTCGAAGAAATATTTCTATACTTCTAGGAAATGGAAATATTTCAATGTCTCTAATAATGATAAGTATTTTTCTCGCAAAAAAATTTCTCATTTTTGGAGAAATTTTAATGAAAATGAAAAACTTTTCTTATATTTTGATAAAAAATTCACTATGAGAAGTATTTTCTTCAATAAAAACAAATATTTTCTAAAAAAAAAAAGTATTTTTCTCAAAAAAACGATATATTTTTCTATTTCATGGAAGCTTTTTATCATTTTTAGAGAATTTTTAGTATCGCAATTAGAGAATAGCATTCTCTGGAGCAAAGTCTATGCCATTTTTCTCTAAATATGATGCCTTTTTTATCATAATCCGAGACTTTTTTTCTGAGTGCACTCTAAGAAATATGGTTAACATTGAGCAACTAGGCGTGGAACCTCTCATCCAAATTTTATATATGAAATGGGATAAATTACCCAATAGGAAAATAATACCTTAAAAATCAGGAACTTGTATACATACTGTTGAGCATAACTACTCAAACAAAGATGGTATTGATAGCTCAATGGGGAGTGGTACCAGCCATACAAGTCTGACACTGACTGAAGCTGAGTAAATTTCAAAGTGTTTAAAATATTCTTCTTTATAATATCCTTGTAAGTTGCACAGCTTAAATTCCACTTCATGCTTAAAATTTTATATTGCAACATTTCAATGAGGACTAAAAATATTAAGTAACTTATTTAAATAAATTCTACTTTATTTTAGGCATTAAATATACTCAAGCGCTGAACAGCAAAAAAAGCTTGTCGCACATTAAATCTTTTTGTCGCTTTTTTGCAAGCCGCACAGAATGAAGATTCTATGTTTTTTCTCGTCTGTCTTTAACCAACCATCGCAACAGTATTTCGCGGAAATCGCGAGGTTAAACTAAAATCACTTTAGCTCGAAAAGCTCTTAACGCACTAAAAAAAAAAAAAAAAAAAACAAACAAAAAAAAAATAGACGAAGAACCAGTAAAAATAGATAAAATAAAAAAAAATGTATCCACTCAACTGGTAATCATCAGCTTTCCATTCTCATCATCATAATCATCAGCAACAACATCGAAATGCGAATTTAGTGCGAAGACATCAGCGCTGCTACTGGATGATGATGCACTGCGTCGCTTCATGTGTGTGAGCTCAAACGTACGGATGAATAATTTTGCTGCTGCTGCTGCTGCTACTTCAGCTGCTTCATCTGCTTCGTCTGCGTCTTGTAAAACTACGAAAAAAAAATCTTTCTACTTCATCTACGCTCGTATTGGCAGAGATTTGTGTCTATGAGTGAGTGCGTATGTGTATGTGTGTGTGTGTTTTCCGCTGAAGCTTTTATTTAGAGTCTGCTGAGTGAAGTGTTCTTGTTTTATACTCCCACACTTTTTTACTATTTTTTATTTTTTGTGTGTTTTATGTCCTTGCATCAATTTTTTTTTTTTTCTAATATTTTTTGTTTTATTTTTGTTTTTTTGCAAAATTTATTTTAATATTTCGTTATTTGCCATTTTATCCTCGATTTCATTTTACTTACAAGATTTATCTACATTTACCAAATTCACTAGAGTGAGATAGATGAATGTTGCGGCAAGCAGCGAGACAGACAGACAGTAGAGCGTATGCTTTAGTTGCATATAGCTACATAGGTTGTTTAGTCCTGGCAAATAGAATCTTTATAATAATTTTTCGCTTCATATATAATTGAGACAAATGACGAATTATTATGAATTCAGCGAGTTTTGCTGCTTGACTGAGATGAAGAAATTCTTTGGATTTTTGTGTAGGATTTATCCTTCTTATCTACTTTGTACAGAAATATTGAACAAATTGAATTACATATGTTAAAGTGTGCATGTGTGCGATTATGTGTGAGTGTGTCTGTGTGTAGGTTTTAAAAAATTGTGCACATAACTTTGCTGCTTAGCTACATTATCCTTTTAAATAGCATTTTATGAGTTAAGAGAAAGGCATCGTATCGTGTAGAAACCGCGCATTTCAAACTAAGTCATCGGAAACTGTCTTTATGAAAAAGTGTTCTTAAAGCTGAACGTTGATAGCATATTGGTAGTAGAATTAACAGAAGCTTTATAGACTTTACCTAATCATATCATTTTCTATAAACAGTTTTAAAAACTAAACGCTTCAAAGTAGCCCTTTATATCCACTGACATATTTTAGTCACTATGGAATGCAACGCCATCACGTTCGTGCAACGGCCGAACTAGAAAAAACTGGTAATTTTTATGCTGTTCAGCCTCTTTACTGTCAAAATTTGTTAGAAGCTTCCGTTGTGCTGCCGTTTTACGACTTGTTTCTTACATTTTGAGTTGAGTTCCTCACCACCTACATAACTGAAGATATTTCCTTCAAACTCGTTATTTTTTGAACTCTTACTGTCAACCGAAATTCTTTGTGGGAATTAAGTATCCATTGAAGCCACATGATTCAGTACATAAATAATTCCGATTGCCTTCCGATTGCATTCCTATTGCCATTCCTGCTTATTGGCATAACTTTAATATATCACTAAACAAAACGGGTCAACAGAAGAAAAATCAAACCAACACATTTTTTTCTTATAAGCCTTTATGTCATAAAATCAGATAATATTTGGCAATTTAGAGAAATTTTTAGTCAAGCAGATTCCGGAAATTATGATAAAAAATTATCAATTGTGAATTTTTTCTCTAGTTTGGGAAGTCAATCGGAATAATTATTTTATTGAATCACATGACTTTGCTATAAAATTAATTCCTGCCGAGTTTGGTCTAGTTTGCGTTTAAAAAAAAATTAAAACAGAAACAGGACGAAAAATGAAAATTTTAAAGGGAATTTTCTTAATTATTTCGGTGGCAAGTGACTCAGCCGATTTTCCTTAAATTCAGGCTTTATTATTTTGTATTACAAAACTCGAGTTTTTTCCAAAAATTGCAGCCGCCTAAGTGGGTTCCGTGCTAATAGTCGAAAAGACAATTTAAATCGAAGTATTGCCAATAACCCCTAAGTGGACAAAATCAGAGCTTAACAAAAATTTAACAACACCCAGAAATTATAAATCAACGAGAATTGAATTGAAATATACATTTGGGGTTTTCACTCATATGATAAGACGTAAAAGTAAGTGTTATTACTTTTTTGTAAATCACTTTGATAGGATCTTATTTTGCTTGGTACTACAATAATTTTTTTTGGGGGGGGTTTAAACCCCGAAACCCCCCTTTGGTTGCGCTTATGTGGTGATCGCTCCACAAGTTGAAATTTTCCTGTCTTATTTCAGAATAATCGAACTGAGATTTTGTAGAAAATGATTTCTTTTGGCTAATTGAAACCGTTAGGATATCCTTTCATTGAGCTTGCACAAGCTAAGAGATCTATGAAGTGCATTTTTTAAAACATGGATCTAAGACCCTTGCAACAGGCTGTGAAGCAACATCTAGTATAGAAGCCCGTCTTTTGACGGGTTGTATTTAAAATAATTAAGTAGCAGCCGATATGACATTTTTCATTCATCTCAAATGTTATTTTATTCCAGTCGTCGTCAATGTGTTTTAACTCATGACACCTTACCTTACTAACAATTTTTTCATATAAAAAACACTGTAATAGCAAAACAGGTTCTTATCCAGGCTAACATGTTCAGCCTGTACATAGCAATAACAACTATAACAGTTTGAGTGATATAGAGCACGGAGCAGGACGCTTGTCCTGCTTTAATAAGTGTAATATATATATATACATATATTTATTTTAAAAAGTTTATTATATTTCGAATACAAGAATATTTTTCGAATCTTCATACCTGTAGTAAATAATGGTGAATTTCCAATTTAAAGAAAAAAAAATGTGTTTTTTAAATATTTAAAAATACCTATATATGCAATGCATATTGCATAATTATGCATAAGAAAAAGAAAAAAGGATGAGTATCGCTTCTTATAGTAGTCTTCTTTATACTAAAAAAACACTGTTGAGTACGATACCTTGCCACAAAATATAACGGCTGCCACAACGGCTTGCTACGAGCCTTTATAAAATATATCGAGAAGAGAAAATTTAAAATTCATTCGCGAGTTTCTGCGATCAAAATTGTTTTTAGCGTGAAAATACACTTGCAGTGGCGCAGTGACATAGTGATGAACGAAAGCTTACACCCAGATGAAAAATATGGCAGGCCTGCCGAAAGAATGAATGTGGCAGTTTATAATTTCAATGTAAATTATAGAAGTTCACTTTTTGAAATCTTAAAAATTTCTCGTTACTTCTAAAGGAGGTATGTATCATGTTTGCAAATTCAAAATTCTAGTTAAGTGACCAAAAAACCAAAGCTGCATTTATGAACACTCAGATTTATGTAGTTTGTAGCGATACTTAAACTGCCGCGTCGTTTCGAAGCGAGCATGTGTAGCATGTGTCGAAGAAAAACTAACTGTAAAAACTAACTGGACCGAAAATAATGATTATTTTTCAAATTTTAATGAAAAAAATCAGGATGTTCTAAGCGTCGGAAAAAACCGAAATGTTGAAATTTGTGCTGTCTTTGTAGAATACACAAGGATTTTTATTTGTTAAGCGTTAAACATAAAAATTAAAAATAATTATTATAAAATGATTTTTATTTTTTTGCTTAGATATAAATATTATTTTTGATTTTTACTTTTTTTGCTCAGAAATAAAAATTGTTTTTGATTTTTATTTATTTTGCTCAAAAATAAAAATTATTTTTGAATTTAATTTTCTTGACTGAGCAAAGTATATAAAAATTAGTATATTTATATAAAAAAAGTATAAAAATAAAAATTATTTTTAATTTTTACTTATTTCGCTCCGAAATAAAAATAATTTTTGATCTTTTTTTTTTTTTTTGGCTAAGAAATAAAAATTATTTTTGATTGTTATTTATTTTTTTCAAAAATAAAAATTATATTTTGTATATTTTTTTTTTAAAATAAAAAAAATTGCAAAAAATTTAGGGGATTTTTTGTTATTATGGATGCATCTTAAACTTGAAGTTCAATCGAACAATAGCGAAAACAGCCAGTTGCTGTTCAAATTTTTGGAAAAAAAGGAAGAAAAAATATTGGAGAATCCTTCCGTTATTTCCTCAATTTACCTGGACCCTCAAATACGTCGATTAATTATTACTAGTATTGCCTGGTGTCGAAATTCGACCAATTTTTGATTGCCTATTTATAATTATATGCGAGATGATAAAAATAAGTTCGAGGCTATAACTCTTAATTGATTAGAGATATGAAGCTATTTTTTTCAAAAACAATTATTTTTTTTATTATTATTTTGTTCAAAAACAGAAAAACAACTTTATAAAAAAAATTTAATTTTGTCAAAGAAATCATGGGGGGTAGCCTTGATTTTTTGATGGCACGGACAGTTTATTAATTTAGTGTCAAGACAAAATATATTCAACTAAAATTCGGCTTTTGACTTTGAAAGCAAATCAAAAATGCAATTTTGAGTTTTAGTTTTTTTACAACAAAAAATCATTTTTACCCCATATTTTAAGAATTAATCAAATTTTATGGTCTTTTTTTAAAAGGAATAATTTAAATATAAACAAACAAAAAACGGTATTATTTTCAAAAGTTTTTTTAAGTTAACTGATAAGACTTAAATACAAAAAAGAAATAAATAAAATCTATTCACAGATGGCGGAGATATTTGCTTCAGAATTTAGAACATTCAATTTGAGACAGTTTTTTTCTCTCTTTTGGCATTTGGTTGAAACACACGCTAAATAACTAACGACAATATTAAGAAAATTCATTAAAAATACTTTTGGTTAGAACTTTGCTATAATTTTTATTACATTTCAAAGAAAATTTAACAAACTTTTAGAAAAACTTAGAAAAATTGAAAAACCGTTAAAATTCAACCAAGATATTCACATGGAAAGTCAAATTTTTGAATTCAAAACACATTTTTTTACTAATTTTACAATTGACGAATGCATAAAACTACATTTTTTTAAGAAATTGTTTTTTTTAAAAAAATTCAAATTCGACCAACTCAAAAACTCTCCCCCAACCAAATTTCATATTAATTAAAGAGCGGGTTTTTTCTCAAAAATTTAATTTCTCTCTTCGAAGGTTGGGAATCCCCTCTATCCGATATATCATTTATATAAACATTCTGCACATCTGGGCAACATAACCTTTCGAATGATATTAGTTTCATTTATTTTTTGAGTTTTAATTTATACCAAAAAAGCGTGCGACAAGCTTGTTTGAATTAATGTCGAGCATTCAGGATTCCACCCGAAATAGAATTTAAACATTCTATTCTATTTTGCCAAATATTTGTCGGGACGAAATCCGTTCGGCCAGCCGTCCATATAAATATAGGATATGAATTGAATTCGAAAAGTGTGTTACTAAATATATAATTGAAATTATACTTTTGTGTCATCTGTTTCGTTACTAATTTTTGACACAAAAAATTTCGGGTGGAATCCTGAATGCTCGACATTAATTAAATTTTGGTCAAAACGAAGTTTGCGGGGTCAGCTTCGTATTCAAGCAACTGTAAGTTTTGACATGCTTCTCAAAAAGTTGCACACACCATACCATCCATTGTTTTCTTAAAAATCTACTAAAAATCAATCCAATGACTTGAGAATTAGCTCATGAGCTTTACTTTGAACTATTAACACTTAGCCAAAAATTCAGAAAATCGAATGAAACCTTTCAAACTTTCCCATACAAAGTGTATTAAAAATACGGCGCATGATCGCGAACGCGACACATTTTGCTGATCAATATTAAATGTTTGGTATGATTTGTACCTGCAGTAACTTTTTTTTATAGTAAGGCGACCAAATTTGATTTAATTTACAATTTTCAGGCACTTGCTAAGAACGATCACGAAGTTCTGATAACATATTAAGGGTATTCATGCAAAGAGACAAGAATATAATTTGGGCAATTAGTTATTTTTATCAGGCAGGTGCATGAGTATCCCTTAAAAGTCGATTGAGCATTTGCATCATATATCAGCTATTTGCAAGTTCAGGGTTTGCTTTCTGCAAATGAAGTATATAAATATTTTTTAATTCCTTCAATTCACAAAATTTCCATTCTTACCTCTTCCATTTTATTTAATTAGTTTTACAATTTTGACTATATCTTCACCTGCTTCTAATTTTTTCTTTTGCTTTAATAAAATAAATCAGCTGATTGATGTTATAAGTTTGCCTGTTCGTTTGCCCAGCTAAATCGTTGAGCAAAGATATCTGGTTTGTGCAAAAGCTTCTTCATACAAACTTTGACAGTTCATTTATAAGGGGAATAAACTTATACGGTTTATACCGTTTATAAGGGTTTTGCCCAGTTGCATGAATATCCTTATTATGATTTAGGTACAAGAACGCGACATTCGAATAGTAGTTAAAGCAATATAAAAAATGTACCGTAAATCGTGCTTTATTTGGTATCTTTTTATTTTTTATTTTTTATTTGTAGCTTATAGATGGATTTTATAAGAAGAGTGCAAACATAACGTTGATAAATAAACGAAAAATACTAAGGAGAAAAAGTCCTTAAAAGCAGCTAAAAGCAAGAAAAACATATTTCTCAGATATCAGACCAATTTTCTCAGAATAAAAACTGAAATTAGTTGTAAGTGCAGTAAATTATAAAAATTCAAGCATTTTTTTTAAATAATAACAAAAAAATTATTTGTTTATTTAACAATTTTTTTTTCTGTCCCGGTAGACCTTTCTGTGGAAATGCCATGATACAAAATATTTGGTGCACTTCTACTCCGCACTCTGATGCATTTAAAAAACAATTATCAATATCGGTTGAGAAACACGAGAAAAAATTGTTCTTAACAATTGTTCTTAATTGTCCGAAAAAGTACTTTCAGAAGAGTAAAAAACTCACCTCCAAAATTATCAAATATCATCACTGTTGTAAATATGGTTGTAAAAATTCACAAAAAAGGTACTGAAAACTTTAAGAAACACAAAAAAATCAAAGAAAGTCGATATGACGAAGACCAAGTGTATGGAAATGTACTTAAAATGTCTTCGTGGTACTTACGTACATTTTATTATGAAATTGTACTGAAAAACCCAACACTGATAATGATATACTCGCTGTTCGTTGGAATGATATCGCGGTAAGCTAATTTAGATCGTTTGAATGTAATGTTCTTATCAATTTGCATTATATGGATGCCATGAATTAATGCCTCTTTATATTTTATATTACAGCCGGTGACTGTTCTGACGAAATACCTCGATATAGAGCCATATCACAGTGTCAAGCAATACGAAAAGAAGACAAAAGCAATGGTCACTGTAAACCAACAGGATGCGATATTCCAGTACAATAAAAGCATGGGCGGCGTCGATCTATTTGACAATGCAATGAGAAACTATAGAATCAAGTAACGTCGAAAAAATGGTATGGGCCATTGATTACGAAAGGGTTGGATGCTGCACTGGTCAACGCATGGAAGTTGCATTGCGCAATAACGAAGTACAAGCGGGGTGTTTCTGATATAGAACATTGCAATCTCAGCGATCAGAGTATGTCACAGCTCCAGTTCCGAATTGCAGTCACGGAGGCGCTGCTACAAATCAACAATGTTGCTATAGCTCGTGGCCCGATAACACCGGATACAGTGGCGCAGCTTTGTTTACGAACGGATGAGATTGGTAATGCTATTACAAAGCGTCAAACATTTGGCTTTAAATAAAGACCAACTTTGAAGCCCAACTTCATCTGATTTAATATAATTCTATGAAGAACTTTTCAGAATTTATCTTAATTTTTTTAGAAGACGATAGCTTTTGAAAAAGTGAGTTGTAATATTTGAAGTCAGTATAAAATATAAAATACATAGACACAGTTTTCTACCACAACTCTCTCAATATCCTTTCAAACGAAAAAGGTAAAAACAGAATTTTAAAATTTTTACTTAAACAATTTTTTTTGCTTAATCTAAAAGTTCGTGATTTTAAAATGCAAACTAAAGCCAATCGAAACTGTGCTATAACAGCATTAAAGAAAAGATTTTCCATTTGGAAATCCCATCCTAGGGTTGAGTGTGTGTGCGAACGTGTGTGCTTGTAGTTTAATGTGTTTATTTATTTCCATGAATTCATTCGATGTGTTTGGTATGGGCCGATTGGGTATCGGTATTTGGCTATTTATGTGTTCATGCATTGCTGTGTGGGTGTGTAAGTTATTTGTGTTTATTTCGCGTTGTTAAATGCGCGAAATCGATTTTCAGTACTGATTGGCAAAAATTCCGTTTTAATTCAATTCAATCGTTTGACAACTGTTTTGTCACACATTATTGAAGTTCGAATGTTACAACATGGTTGCTATGTATGTAAATATGTACTTATGTTGGTATTTTTTAGCGTCTGACATACACTGAGATGCAATGCACTTAAGCCAGTCAATTAAATTAAATTTACCGAAAGCGGAATAAAAATTAGATGCAAAGCTTTGCAAGAGTTTTTTTTAAACTTTTTATACGAAAATATTTTTCAGTGTAGCTTTCAGTTTGTAGCAATATCGCTTGCCGCCATTTGTTTCTGTTAATGTTTCCAAATATTTGGCATTTCGTTTAAATTATTTGATTTGTATACAAATTAGATTTTATTGCTCGAGGTCAATTTTATTTTTCGAAGCTAAAAATGTTTTTAAAAGTTTTTATAAAAACATCAATAACGAGCAGAGGATTAATAAAGAAAAATCAAACATTAGCAGAAATTTATAGAAAAAAGCTTCCGGTTAAATATACCAATACAAATGTATATCAACACATATGTATATATAAATCAGTATAGAATAATGAATTATGAATTATGAATTATGAATTATGAATTATGAATTATGAATTATGAATTATGAATTATGAATTATGAATTATGAATTATGAATTATGAATTATGAATTATGAATTATGAATTATGAATTATGAATTATGAATTATGAATTATGAATTATGAATTATGAATTATGAATTATGAATTATGAATTATGAATTATGAATTATGAATTATGAATTATGAATTATGAATTATGAATTATGAATTATGAATTATGAATTATGAATTATGAATTATGAATTATGAATTATGAATTATGAATTATGAATTATGAATTATGAATTATGAATTATGAATTATGAATTATGAATTATGAATTATGAATTATGAATTATGAATTATGAATTATGAATTATGAATTATGAATTATGAATTATGAATTATGAATTATGAATTATGAATTATGAATTATGAATTATGAATTATGAATTATGAATTATGAATTATGAATTATGAATTATGAATTATGAATTATGAATTATGAATTATGAATTATGAATTATGAATTATGAATTATGAATTATGAATTATGAATTATGAATTATGAATTATGAATTATGAATTATGAATTATGAATTATGAATTATGAATTATGAATTATGAATTATGAATTATGAATTATGAATTATGAATTATGAATTATGAATTATGAATTATGAATTATGAATTATGAATTATGAATTATGAATTATGAATTATGAATTATGAATTATGAATTATGAATTATGAATTATGAATTATGAATTATGAATTATGAATTATGAATTATGAATTATGAATTATGAATTATGAATTATGAATTATGAATTATGAATTATGAATTATGAATTATGAATTATGAATTATGAATTATGAATTATGAATTATGAATTATGAATTATGAATTATGAATTATGAATTATGAATTATGAATTATGAATTATGAATTATGAATTATGAATTATGAATTATGAATTATGAATAATGAATGGTGAATTGTTAGTTATGAATTGTGAATTGTGAATTTTAAATTGTGAATTGCAAATTGTGAATTGTAAATTGCGAATTGGGAATTGTAAACTGTGAAGTGCGAATTGTGAATTGTGAAATGTAAATTTTAAATTGTGAATTGAGCGTTGTGAATATTGAATTGTGAAGTGGAATTGCAAATTGTGAATTGTGAATTGTGAATTTGGAATTGTAAACTGTGAAGTGCGAATTGTGAATTGTGAAATGTAAATTTTAAATTGTGAATTGAGCGTTGTGAATATTGAATTGTGAATTGGAATTGCAAATTGTGAATTGTGAATTTGGAATTGTAAACTGTGAAGTGCGAATTGTGAATTGTGAAATGTAAATTTTAAATTGTGAATTGAGCGTTGTGAATATTGAATTGTGAATTGGAATTGCAAATTGTGAATTGTTAATTTGGAATTGTAAACTGTGAAGTGCGAATTGTGAATTGTGAAATGTAAATTTTATATTGTGAATTGAGCGTTGTGAATATTGAATTGTGAATTGGAATTGCAAATTGTGAATTGTGAATTGTGAATTGTAAATTGTAAATTGTAAATTGTAAATTGTAAATTGTAAATTGTAAATTGTAAATTGTAAATTGTAAATTGTAAATTGTAAATTGTAAATTGTAAATTGTAAATTGTAAATTGTAAATTGTAAATTGTAAATTGTAAATTGTAAATTGTAAATTGTAAATTGTAAATTGTAAATTGTAAATTGTAAATTGTAAATTTTAAATTGTAAATTGTAAATTGTAAATTGTAAATTGTAAATTGTAAATTGTAAATTGTAAATTGTAAATTGTAAATTGTAAATTGTAAATTGTAAATTGTAAATTGTAAATTGTAAATTGTAAATTGTAAATTGTAAATTGTAAATTGTAAATTGTAAATTGTAAATTGTAAATTGTAAATTGTAAATTGTAAATTGTAAATTGTAAATTGTAAATTGTAAATTGTAAATTGTAAATTGTAAATTGTAAATTGTAAATTGTAAATTGTAAATTGTAAATTGTAAATTGTAAATTGTAAATTGTAAATTGTAAATTGTAAATTGTAAATTGTAAATTGTAAATTGTAAATTGTTAATTGTAAATTGTAAATTGTAAATTGTAAATTGAAAATTATAAACTGTAAATTGTAAATTTTAAATTGTAAATTGTAAATTGTAAATTGTAAATTGTAAATTGTAAATTGTAAATTGTAAATTGTAAATTGTAAATTGTAAATTGTAAATTGTAAATTGTAAATTGTAAATTGTAAATTGTAAATTGTAAATTGTAAATTGTAAATTGTAAATTGTAAATTGTAAATTGTAAATTGTAAATTGTAAATTGTAAATTGTAAATTGTAAATTGTAAATTGTAAATTGTAAATTGTAAATTGTAAATTGTAAATTGTAAATTGTAAATTGTAAATTGTAAATTGTAAATTGTAAATTGTAAATTGTAAATTGTAAATTGTAAATTGTAAATTGTAAATTGTAAATTGTAAATTGTAAATTGTAAATTGTAAATTGTAAATTGTAAATTGTAAATTGTAAATTGTAAATTGTAAATTGTAAATTGTAAATTGTAAATTGTAAATTGTAAATTGTAAATTGTAAATTGTAAATTGTAAATTGTAAATTGTAAATTGTAAATTGTAAATTGTAAATTGTAAATTGTAAATTGTAAATTGTAAATTGTAAATTGTAAATTGTAAATTGTAAATTGTAAATTGTAAATTGTAAATTGTAAATTGTAAATTGTAAATTGTAAATTGTAAATTGTAAATTGTAAATTGTAAATTGTAAATTGTAAATTGTAAATTGTAAATTGTAAATTGTAAATTGTAAATTGTAAATTGTAAATTGTAAATTGTAAATTGTAAATTGTAAATTGTAAATTGTAAATTGTAAATTGTAAATTGTAAATTGTAAATTGTAAATTGTAAATTGTAAATTGTAAATTGTAAATTGTAAATTGTAAATTGTAAATTGTAAATTGTAAATTGTAAATTGTAAATTGTAAATTGTAAATTGTAAATTGTAAATTGTAAATTGTAAATTGTAAATTGTAAATTGTAAATTGTAAATTGTAAATTGTAAATTGTAAATTGTAAATTGTAAATTGTAAATTGTAAATTGTAAATTGTAAATTGTAAATTGTAAATTGTAAATTGTAAATTGTAAATTGTAAATTGTAAATTGTAAATTGTAAATTGTAAATTGTAAATTGTAAATTGTAAATTGTAAATTGTAAATTGTAAATTGTAAATTGTAAATTGTAAATTGTAAATTGTAAATTGTAAATTGTAAATTGTAAATTGTAAATTGTAAATTGTAAATTGTAAATTGTAAATTGTAAATTGTAAATTGTAAATTGTAAATTGTAAATTGTAAATTGTAAATTGTAAATTGTAAATTGTAAATTGTAAATTGTAAATTGTAAATTGTAAATTGTAAATTGTAAATTGTAAATTGTAAATTGTAAATTGTAAATTGTAAATTGTAAATTGTAAATTGTAAATTGTAAATTGTAAATTGTAAATTGTAAATTGTAAATTGTAAATTGTAAATTGTAAATTGTAAATTGTAAATTGTAAATTGTAAATTGTAAATTGTAAATTGTAAATTGTAAATTGTAAATTGTAAATTGTAAATTGTAAATTGTAAATTGTAAATTGTAAATTGTAAATTGTAAATTGTAAATTGTAAATTGTAAATTGTAAATTGTAAATTGTAAATTGTAAATTGTAAATTGTAAATTGTAAATTGTAAATTGTAAATTGTAAATTGTAAATTGTAAATTGTAAATTGTAAATTGTAAATTGTAAATTGTAAATTGTAAATTGTAAATTGTAAATTGTAAATTGTAAATTGTAAATTGTTAATTGTAAATTGTAAATTGTAAATTGTAAATTGTAAATTGTAAATTGTAAATTGTAAATTGTAAATTGTAAATTGTAAATTGTAAATTGTAAATTTTGATTTGTGAATTTTGAATTGTAAATTGCGAATTGTGAATTGTGAATTGTGAATTGTGAGTTGTGAATTAGTAAATATGAATTATAAAGAGTATTTAACAATTTCTTAACTCAACTCTATATTCGATATTTAATACTCAACATTTGCAGTAGATTTCTGAGCTATTTCTGATTGTTTTCTTAGTACTTTCTTGCTTAGTGTCTTGGCAAGTAAGAAATTCCTCTAAAATTGTTCAACTAAACATTTGAACTTCATTTACATATTTTGCTTCTTGTTGCCATGTCAAGCTTGTCATTTTATAAAGTAGGTGTATATTTTGCCTTATGGTTGCCATAGTTGTTCTTTTCATTTTTTTTTTTGTTCTTTCTTGCCATATTTATGCTGTTCTCTGATCGGCTGCTTTTCAATGTTAACACACCATCTCCGTGAAAATTGTAAAATTGAATTTTTATTGATCGATAAGATTGATTTATTAGATTTTACAGCTATTCACATTGCGGCATGAATGCTTGTGTGTTCGGGGAAGTATGCGTGTGGCTGTATAAGTGCCACTGCATAAATATTTATATATATATCTGTGTGCACTCAAATGTGTATGTGTCTTTGCATAATGTGATTTCCTCTTTTCTATTTATTGTTTAATTTTTCCTTGGAGCGAATTTAGTTAAATGGGTTAAAGTAAATGTCATGGCGACTGTAGCAGGATTACTTTTTACCGCCTTCTGGCATTAAACTCTGAATCGTTTAGAAAAGTTACTGAAATTCAATATGAGTGAGTGAATTCATAAAATTACTGTGATTTTGGTTTTATTTTTTTTTATGTAAGGCAGAAACTCGTTTTACTTTAATTTCGGTTGTGAATAGATACTTGAACGTGACACAGTCAGAATTGAAAATTTAAATTCAAATGTATGTAATGTAAATGCAAACAAAATATTTCGAAATATGTATCAGGTTTTAGCAAATTTTTTTTTCGAAAGCGAAGGAAATTATAAAATTTATTTTAAGTTTGATAGACGTGCAAAAGTTTTTACTTTTCGAACTCAAAATGTTGAGTTCTCTTTAAAGATGAACTCAAAATTCAATTCAATGATGAACTCAATTCAATCAATGAATAGAAGTTTAGCCAAACAAATTTTCTAAAATTTTTTGATCAAAATACGCTACGAGGTTAAAAAAATCATTTTGGACCTAAAATATAGTGCCTGACACATAGTGTTAAGACATTTTTATAAAAAAATTTAACGTTTTTGGTTGTAACAGCAAGTCGCATAAAACTTAATTCTACAAAATAAACAATTATCACAAAAATAGACAACAACCTGCTTTAGTCCTTTCGTCATTTAAGCACACATACCTACTAACTGGTATGTTACAAAACCCATTTTGACCCATACACACACACACATACACTCCACACAGTCTGTTAATTGTTGTCAATTTACAGCAATGTCTGATTTTTTTCCCCCATTCTTCACAAATTTTCGCTTAAGTTAAATACAACATTTTCCAATTTTCTGCTTATTGTTGTTGGTATGGAAATTGTTGTTAATGGTTGCTGTTGTTGTTGCTCCTTTTGTTGTTGTACATTGGCGGACTGGTTTTATTGTTAGCACAACAGCAACGATCGTTATCCGCAGGCTTTCATTTGTTGTTTTTGTAATAGCTGTCACTAGTATATGTTGTTGTTGTTGATATTTTTGCTGCCATTGTTGTTGCTGTTGTTGCTGTTTTTGTTGTCGCTGCCCAATCTCTGATACAAAATTTCGTTTAAATATTTATTGGCCTGCATTTGTTGCAAATGAATTTATAATTGGTTTTCATTTACGTTGCATGCCACACGCTTGTCATATTGGTTTATTACAATAGTTTTGTATTTGTTATTGTTTTTGTTGTTGTTGTTTTTATATTGCTACCGTTGGTGTTATTGTTTAGACAGATTTGCTATTTAACGCATTTTCTACGCATTTAATTACTTTGGCGGTTAAAATTGTTCAAATTGTTTGAGTTTCTACAGAGACAGTTTTAGAAAATGACTTTGGCAAAAAGTTATAAATAGATATTTTGATTGAAAAAATTTATTGAAATTTTGCTTGTACAGAATTTCAATATCAATTTTTAATAACTTCCAAAATCAACTTTAAACAGCTTTTGAGGTTTATTTTATTTTCCAATACAACGAAGAGTTAAAGTGTTCCACTAAAATATTACTGGTAGTATTTTCTGGCTTTTATACATATACTAAAGTATACGACGGGTTGTATTCAAAATAATTAAGTAGCAGTCGATATGATATTTTTCATTCACCTCAAATGTTGTTTTGTTTCAGTAGTCGTCAATGTGTCCTTCTGATAAATAACAAATAAATTTTGTGTGCATACTTTTAGTCTAAAAATTCATATAAAAAGCACTGTAGTAGGGCAACAGGTTCTGGTCCCAACTAACATGTTCTGCCTATACATAGCAATAACAACGATTACAGTTTGAGCGATATAGAGCACGGAGCAGGACGCTTGTCTTTTATATATTAAGATATGCGGATCCGTTCATTACTTTATAAAAAATATTATCAAATAACAAATTGATTTTAAAAATTTATTGTCGTAGATTGAGGAAGAATTATAGAAGACGAATAAAATTATATCTTCTTTTCTGCTAAAACTTTTGAAGAAATTTTTTCTACATCAGAAAGTGACTCTTCTGATGGTAAAGATGACAATAAGAGACATTCTTATGAAATCTTATTCACTTTCTTGATAGTGATATGCAATAATTATACCTATTGTTTTACAGAATAACAGAATTCTTGCACAATATTGACCAAGGATATTATTTTTATACCCTAAACCTGAAAGGTCAGGGTATATTAACTTTGTGCAAACGTTTGTAACGCATAGAACGAAGCGAGTCCGGTATAGAAAAGTATATATATTCTTGATCAGCGTCACCACGTGAGTCGAGCTATCTATGTCCGTCCGTCCGTCTGTCCGTCCGTCCGTCTGTGTGTTGTTCGTATACACAGGATAAGAAGAAGGAGTTGAGATAATGGGATGAAACTTAGTACACATGGTCACATGCACCCAAGGATCTGCACTATTGAATATTTTTAGAATCCGCCCACGGACACGCCTACCTCCCATACAACGCAAAAATGTAAAATTGCATAACTCAGCTCATAATAAGCCTACAAAAATAAAATTTGGTATGTATGTGTTTTATGTCAACACAAAGACGTTTTTGTAAAATGGACGTCATCCGATTACGGACACGCCCACCTCCCATACAACCCAAAAATTGAAAACGCAATAAAAAAGCCTCTGTTTAACTTACAGAGCTTAAATTTGGCACATATATTTTTTGTAACAAAACAAAGATGGTTTTGAAAAGTGGACATCATGCGCGCACGGACACGCCTACCTACCATACAACGCGAAAACTGAATAACTCAAAAACTGAAACTGCATAACTCAGCTCATAATTAGCCTACAACAATAAAATTTGATTTGTATGTGTTTTATACAAACACAAAGATGTCTTCGAAAAATAAACGTCATCCGTTCACGGACACGCCCACCTCCCATACAACCCAAAAATTGAAAACGCAATAAATAAGCCTCTGTTTAACCTACAGAGTTTCAATTTGGCACATATATTTTTTGTAACAAAACAAAGATGGTTTTGAAAAGTGGACATCATGCGCGCACGGACACGCCTACCTACCATACAACGCGAAAACTGAATAACTCAAAAACTGAAACTGCATAACTCAGCTCATAATTAGCCTACAACAATAAAATTTGATATGTATGTGTTTTATACAATCACAAAGATGTCTTCGAAAAATAAACGTCATCCGTTCACGGACACGCCCACCTCCCATACAACCCAAAAATTGAAAACGCAATAAATAAGCCTGTGTTTAACCTACAGAGCTAAAATTTGGCATGTATGTTTTTTATGACAAGACAAAGATGGTTTTGAAAAATGGACGTCATCCGCCTACGGACACGCCTATTTCCCATACAACCCAAAAGGTTTTACACGCCCACCTCCCATAGGGAAAGCACAATAAAGGCATTAACTGTGAGCTACAGGAATAAAACTTGGTATGTGTAAATTTTTCATCAACATTTAAATGCATATAAAATATAGACTTCATCCGCCCACGGACACACCCATTTAAAATAAAATTTTTTGTTTTTGAAAAGTGGGTTTAGGGTAGCGGCAATTCACTGCATTTTTAACAAATTTTTCTTCTTTAAATTGGTCTTATCTTGTATGTCAATTTTTTTCTTTATTTTCAATTTACTGTTTTTTTTTTCATTAATCAAGGTTTTCTTTTCATTTAGTTGTTCGCCTTCTTCTGTGTGGATATTTTATGTTTGTCTTTCTATTTTTCTAAACATTTGTGAAACTTTCTATTTATGTAGCTCACACTTTGCTCGGCACGCTTATTTATATTCTACTCAACTGTGTGATGTTATCAAAAAATTAATTAAAAACTTAATCTTTATTTGATGAGGTTCTTAAACGTTCTTATGTGGTTAGCAAGAGTTGTTCAACAGTTCGTTCGCTCTGTACTCGTATTCATCCATCTTATTGAATAAGGTTTTTGTTTTTTTTTTTTACTTAGTTCGCACACGCACATGTGCATCAGAGTTAAAATTTTTAATCCAGACAAAAGCAGTTGATTGAAATATGTTTTTATTTTTAATGCAATCAAACAGGACATGGCAAGAATAAAATAAATTGTTAGTTAAAATATACGATTGCGGCTGTTTATTAATATTTCTTTATGTAGCTTTCATTTGTGATCAAAATTATGTTGATACTTTGGCAGAATAATTGTCACAAATTGTTAATGTCACAGTAATTCAAAAAAAAAAAATTTAAAAAAAAATATTTTCGAATATCATAAATTTTGTACTGGAGCACCAGTTGCTCATATAAAAGTACACATAACACTGGTTTACAAATAACGAAAAGTTGTTTGTACTTTGAATGCCACTATCCTTTTGTCATGTACATATTGGCTGTAAACCGGTGTAATCAATGAACTCAAAAAACATGTACTCGTATGTAGGTTTTTTTTTTGAACGTATAGATATTTTATATTTTCATATCACTGAAAATTCCAAGTGATTCGAAAATATTTTCGAAAATGGATGAATCAAACCATTATATAACCTGTTTAATCATATCTATATGTTGATTTCATTTCTACTCTACAACTGACCACTACTGCACCTACTTATGTTCATGTTACTTTTATTTTTAGCATGCGGTTAGCTTAAAATATTACTTTGTTAGTAATGCACTAGACTGTGTATTTTGTTCTCATCAATTTGCGGTTTTATGCCTGGCAACAGTTTTTAGCAAAAATTTTGAACGAAAATTCTTTAAAGTTTATGATGAAATATGCTTAGATAACATATCGGAAGTTTGATAAAAAATACATACATATTTAATATTACATACCTATTTAATAATGCATATTTAAAATGTTTTCCTTATTATTTTTATGTCCATAACTTGCGTATAAAATCCAGTATAAACAAATTTGTTCAGTGATTAGTCAACTTATTGAAGGAAATATTCAATTCACATAATTTCGCGAAATAGACTTTAAAGCGAAATTTGGCTTTAAAGCTCTCTTGGCACCTGTTAATTTTTTTCTTTAGATACAAGTAAAGATGCTAGTCTACGCTGACTAACCAACAACATTCAACGTTTTTGAAGCCAAAATTAGTCATGCAATTGAGGATATACGGCCACAGATGCTTGAAAAAGTGATCGAAGCTTTGTCTCTAGAATGATATTCATGAGGATGATATTCATTGAATACAAATAGATCGCTATTAATTACGATTTTGTTATGACTTCTTACTTAAGGAAGTTACTTTAAAATGGCGAATTTTTTGTTGTTTTAAAGAAACTATTGCGAAGTAACGTGAACTTCAGTATTCGAGAGAGTTGTCGGGATATAATTTTCGGAACAAAAAAATGTTAGCCATATGAAAAGTAATATTCCAGGTTATATTATGACTGAAGATATGACTTATTTCGAATAGTAATTTATTATAATCGTTAAGATAGATTTTTGGAAATTCTCCTAATTTTTCGGTAGAAGCATCTTGCATAAAAGCGTTATTTTGATCTTAATAATGCAGATCTACTGGATTTAATGGTTTTAAAAGTTCTAAATTAATTTTCACATGATCTAATATTTTTAAAGAAAAGATTTTGCAGAGTTTTAAATAATTAAAATTTCGCCATGGTCAAGTTAGCTCTGGTCAAATTTATAGTTAATAGCTTTTTGACATAAAAATAGATAATTTTTTTTTAGGTTAAGAAATTTTGTAAAGATGGCTTTTAGCTGCTTCTGCGAATTCTCTTTGGTGACTTCAATCGTCTGAAAATGATTTCTACGTAGCGAAAATTTGAGTTTGGGGAATAGAAAAACGTCACAGGGGACAATATCTTTGCTAACGTCATAATCGTGTACAGTGCGTTATATGTGAGCAGGTGCATTATTGTGGTGTACAAATCATGAATTGACTTTCCATAACTCTGAAAATAAACTTTTTGCCGAATATTTTCGCCCAAACGTTTTAAAGCACTCAAATAATAAGCGAGGTGTGCATTAGCGCAACCAAAGGGGGTTTCGGGATTTAAGCCCTCCTCAAAAATTATTGTAGTTCCAAGCAAAATAAGATTCAATCAAAGCGAGTCACATAAAAAGTAATCACACATCACACATCATATCAAATGTATATTTTAATTCTATTCTTGTTGATTCATAATATCTGATTGTTGTTTCATTTTTGTTAAGTTATGATTCTGTCCACTCGAGGGGTTATACTTCGATAATACTTCGATTTGAGTTATATTTTCAACTTTTAGCATGGAACGCACTAAAGCGCCTAAAATATTTGGTAAAAACTTAATTTAAAAACAAGTAAAGAAAGTCTTAAGTCGGTCTAGGCCGACTATGAAATACCCTAAACCCACTTTTCAAAAACAAAAAATTTTTATTGTAAATGGGCGTCTCCAAGGGCGGATGAAGCCTATATTTTATATGCATTTAAATATTGATGAAAAATTTACACATACCAAGTTTTATTCCTGTAGCTTACAGTTAATGCCTTTATTGTGCTTTCGCTATGGGAAATGGGCGTGTTCATGGACGGATTACTTCCAATTTTTAAACACACCTTAGTTTTCGTATAAAATACATGCATGCCAAATTGAATTTCTCTATGACAAACATAACCTTATTTATTGAGTTTAAAACTTTTTGGGTTGTATGGGAAAAAGGCGTGTTCGTAGGCGGATGACGTCCATTTTTCAAAACCATCTTTGTCTTGTCATAAAAAGCATACGTGCCAAATTTTAGCTCTGTAGGTTAAACAGAGGCTTATTAATTGCGTTTTCAATTTTTGGGTTGTATGGGAGGTGGGCGTGTCCGTGAGCGGATGACGTCCATTTTTCGAAGACATCTTTTTGTTTGTATAAAACACAAACAAATCAAATTTAATTGTTGTAGGCTTATTATGAGCTGAGTTATGCAGTTTTAAATTTTCGCGTTGTATGGGAGGTAGCCGTGTCCGTGAGCGGATGATGTCCATTTTTCAAAACCGTCTTTGTTTTGTCATATCAAACACATGTGCCAAATTTTAGCTCTGTAGGTTAATCAGAGGCTTATTTATTGCGTTTTCAATTTTTGGGTTGTATGGGAGGTGGGCGTGTCCGTAAGCGGATGACGTCCATTTTTCAAAGACATCTTTGTGTTAATATAAAACACATACATACCAAATTTTATTGTTGTAGGCTAATTATAAGCTGAGTTATGCAGTTTTCAATTTTCGCGTTGTACGGGAGGTAGGCGTGTCCGTGGGCGGATTCCAAAAATTTTCAATTGTGCAGATCCTTGGGTTCATGTGACCATGTGTACCAAGTTTCATCCAATTATCTCAACTCCTTCTTCTTATCCTGTGTATACGGACAACACACAGACGGACAGACGGACGGACGGACGGACGGACGGACAGACGGACGGACGGACGGACGGACATGGATAGCTCGACTCACGTGGTGACGCTGATCAAGAATATATATACTTTTCTATACCGGACTCGCTTCGTTCTATGCGTTACAAACGTTTGCACAAAGTTAATATACCCTGACCTTTCAGGTTTAGGGTATAATAAGACAAAATAATAAAGTCAGAATTTGAGGATAATCGGTTGAGTCTGAGTCCCTTGCCACCCACCCAAATAATTAGAGAAATTCTCTCTAAAATTGGCATTTTTCATACTTTTTACACGTCATGTGATTAGTAAAATTCTGTGGATTCTGTGGTGACCGTGGCGTGCAGGTTAAGTGTGTGGCTTAGCACGCTCGGAGCCCGAGTTCGATCCCCAGTCGCGGCGAAAAAGTTTTTTCAACAAAAAAATTTTTCTGATCGGTCACCACCTCTCTGTAGACAATGGCAAACCTCAGAGAGTAAATAATGCCATGTAAAGCTTCTTGAGAACATGAGCCGTTCGGAGTCGGCATAAAACATGTAGGTCCAGTTCTCGGTTAATTGTGTGCAAGCATTTAATAACACACACAACACAATTGATCATAGAAGCTCGGTCGAAGTCCTTTCAAGGGCTGAAATGGCCAATTTGTTTTGTTTTGTTGTGATTAGTAAAAAAATAATTCTGATTGACTTTCAAATCTGTTTCATCAAAATTTCTCTAAATTGCCAAATATTATCCGATTTTAAGAAAAAAAGGGCTTATTTGAAAAAAATGTTGGTTTTTTTTTTCTTCTGTTCATTCATTTATGTCCAATGATACATTAAAGTTATATCAATAAGCATGAATAAGCAAATGATGACTTCTATCGAAATAAAATATTTTTGTACGATAGGTCTTCACGACGGAATTCTAAAATATTTTTCACAAGTTTCGGAAGCCAATCGGAGTTATATTTGTACCTTATGTGGCTTCACTGGATACTTGATTCCCTCAAAGAATTTGAGTTAGTATGCAAGTTTTAAAAAAATTACGATGTAAAAAAACGATTTTGGAAGATTTCATAAATATTCACATTTTCGAAGAAATATTTCTTCACTTGTGGGAAATGGAAATATTTCAATGTCTCTACACTCAGAAAAAAGTGTCTCGGAATATGATAAAAAAGGCATCATATTTAGAGAAAAATGGTATAGACTTTGCTCCAGAGAATGCTATTCTCTAATTGCGATACTAAAAATTCTCTAAAAATGATAAAAAGCTACCATGAAATAGAAAAATATATCATTTTTAGAGAAAAATATTTGTTTTTTTTGAGAAAATATTTGTTTTTATTGAAGAAAATACTTCTCATAGTGAATTTTTTTATCAAAATATAAGAAAAGTTTTTCATTTTCAATAAAATTTCTCTATAAATGAGAAATTTTTTGTACGAGAAAAATACTTATCATTATTAGAGACATTGAAATATTTCCATTTCCTAGAAGTAAAGAAATATTTCTTCGAAAATGTGAAAATTTATTCTAATTGAAGAAAATTTTATTTGAAAAAGAGAAAATTGCTATTATCAAAAATAGAGAAATTTTTTACCGGAGCAAGGTATGTGTTTTTTTTTCAGTGTAATAATAATAATGATAAGTATTTTTCTCGAACAAAAAAATTCTCATTTATAGAGAAAAATTGATTGAAAATGAGAAATTTTGATAGAAAATTCACTAAGAGAAGTATTTTCTTTAATAAAAACAAAAAGTTTTTCAAAAATAAAAAGTTTTTCTCTAAAAACGATATATTTTTATATATTTCTCTTTTTCATTAAAGCTTTGTAACATTTTATGAGAATTTTTAGGATCACATTTAAAGAAAAGCATTCTCTGGAGCAAAGTCTATATCATTTTTCTCTAAATATGATACCTTTTTTATCATATTCCGAGAAACTTTTTTCTGAGTGTAGCGAGTAAAATATTTATTTGGAGCGATGATACACAATGCCTGTAATTTACTTATTAAAGATAATTTCATGTATCCGTCCATCATGTTAGTTACGTTCACTATTATGGTCCCTCCGAGCAGCATCTAGATTTATGAGCCGGCTATGCATGAATCACACAGGAGATAAAAACTTTTTAACAAAAAAAAAAACCTACTTCAAAATCACTAGAAAGTAAAAAATAATTTTAAATTACTTTTACTATTTATTTCTTGGTCAAATTTGTTTTTTATAATAAATATATTTATTTTTTTATGATAATAAAAGCTTCTAGTCAGCGCTAATCATTGACGTAAAATCATGATTTTTTCGCCATCCCTTCTCTATTTAAGACTTTTTTATTTGTAAATATCCTGCTTGGGTGACGCTGTATTAATTTGTAATCTTAATTTTTCTTAAATCTTAATTAAAATGCTATATGTGTATTGCAGCTGCACAAAAAATCTAATAAATTTAGCGCCGACTTCGAAGCTCTTATTATCATAAAAAAATATATATATTTATTATAAAAAAACAAATTTGACCAAGAAATAAATAGTAAAAGTAATTTAAAATTATTTTTTACTTTCTAGTGATTTTGAAGTAGGTTTTTTTTTTTGTTAAAAAGTTTTTATTTCTTTCTTTTTAGAGAAAATGATATATATTAAAAAAGTGTATAAATTAATTAAACACCAATTATTTATGCTCATAATATGGAAAATGCTTTTCTGTCGTTTCTTATTCTGGTCTTTGTCAGTATGTTTATCAGTACCTACTCTTGTATTTTTATCACTAC
Source organism: Tetanocera ferruginea (assembly GCA_958299015.1). Classification (NCBI taxonomy): domain Eukaryota; kingdom Metazoa; phylum Arthropoda; class Insecta; order Diptera; family Sciomyzidae; genus Tetanocera; species Tetanocera ferruginea. Next base: position 15,429,213 of record OY282641.1, on the reverse strand, counting down.
CCCAATGTCAATATTGACTGAAATATAGTGTGTTTATAATATTGACACGCCTCTTTGTCGAGAATATCACACTCTTTGTCATAGTGTTTTCAATAGTTCTACCCATTCTAACAATCAATTTTACCACCCTTAAGTCAATATGATACAGTTTTTTACACACTGCCTCACCCCTTAGTCGAATAACGCCCAATTCTTCGGTAGTAATTTGTAATAATTGTGCCTACGTCTGTACTTTTTCAGTTAGTAGTGTCAGTATTCGATTTAGTGTTTTCTAATATTGCCACACCCCTTTGTCGAATGACGCCGACTTTATTCACAATAACTTGTTAAAAGTGTGCCTACCTCTATACTAAATATCAGTACTATAGAGTTAATATTATTCGCGATACAGTGTATTTTATATATTGCCACACCCCTTTATCAAACAAGGTCCACTGTATTGAAATTAATTGTTTTATAACTGTGCCTACCCCTGTAGTTGACTTTAGTACTCTAGTGTCAATATTATTCGAGATACAGAGTTTTTCTAATATTGCCACACCTCTTTGTCGAATAACGCCCACTTAATTGACTGGTATTTTTTACCTACCCTTGCATTTTTGCTGTGAATTTTATTAACTAGAGTACTAGTGTCAATATTTACTGAAATACAGTGTTTTTCTTACAGTGCCACGCCCCTTTATCGAATACCGCCCACATTACTGACAGTAATTTGTTATATTTGTACCTACCTTTGTACAAAATTTTAGTATCGTAGTGTCAATAGTAATCGAGATACAGTGTTTTTTTTAATATTGCCACTCCCTTCTCGATTAACGCCCATTTTTTTTTTACAAAAATTTGTAGTAATTTTTCCTACCTTTGTAATAAATTTCTTTACCCTAGTATCAATATTATTCGAGACACAGTAATTCTCTTATATTGCCACACCCCTTTGTCGAATTACGCCCACTTTTGTTATGGTAATATCCAATAATTGTACCTACCTCTGTACTTAATTTCAGTACTCTAGTGTCAATTTTCTTCGAGATACAGCGTTTTTACAATATTGCCACATCCTTTTTTAGAATTACGCCCACTTAAGTGATCGTCATTTTTAATACTTGTGCTTGCCCTTGTAATTTTACTGTGAATTTTATTACCGTAGTGTCAATATTTACTGAGATACAGTGTTTTTCTTATAGAGACACGCCCCTTTTCCGAATACCGCCCCCTTTCATAAACGGGCACCTCCGCGTTGATAATCTCTATATGTTGACAAAAAATTACGGCAATCGGGCAAGTACTTTAGGAGTAATCGATGTACATACATTCACAAAAAAAAAAACAAAAAAAAAAAAAAAAAAAAAAAAACACACAGAGAAACCAACCAACTTGAGAACCTCCTCCTTTTTGAAGTCGGTTAAAAATAAGGTACGGTTGTAAACGCCAGCTAAGTAAGTTTCTTACTAGAAGCAATGGCGTAGGTATAGGAGGAGTCAACGGTCTGTACCTCCCCCCTATCCACAGAACCGTGAGCAAAATATGATAGTATTTGTCAATTGATTCCATTAAGTAAAAAGTTGTTTTGTGAGTATCGAAAGAATTTTATTATTAGAAAATATTTTAGATAAATTTTTATTATAACTTTGTCGAAAAAAGAATTACAGATTTTTATAAAATTTTTTAATAAAATCATCGCTTCAAATATGAGTTTTCAAAGTCTTGAAGTAGTTTAAAGCCTAGTACTATGCTCGATTGCGTGAAATTTCACTGGCAACAGCCATTTATTTGTTGCGTGAAAATTTTGACAGATATTTTGTTGCGAACGAACAGCTGATGATTAGCTTACAAATTTCGACAAGATGTAAATAAACAGCCACAATTTATTAGAGGAAAAGCAGAAAATCATTTAAGTTCTTTTATTTTTATATTTGTGATTATATAAATAAAAAAATAAATATTTTAACAAGTATGCATGTCCTTTGTTGTGGAGCACAAAAACTCATTAGTTTATGGCAGTTTGCAAGCTGCGAAGTTTTGCGACCGCCAACACCAAGGTGCATTCGTATTTACAATTTCCAACAACTGCAACTATTAATTGCAAAACTTTAGAAATGGTACAAAAAATATAATTTTAATTACAAATTGTTCTTTTGCTTGCATTTTTTTCTTAAATTAAATGACAACTGCCACTTTTCACGGCAAAATAAATGGTCGGTTCAATTAAATTGCCGTGAAAATAATGTTGCTAGATGCATGTTGCGGAATATAGTAATAGATTTTCCGCAGCGAAGCATAGTACAGCTTTGACGAAAAAGTTGTGAAATGTTCACGGTTGTTTCACAGCTGTCATTTTTTGTATGGAGATTTGAGTGGAATTTCACGTGAAGCCGAACAGAGTACTATGCTTAAGGACGATTCGTCGGAGATTTTGGTGAAACTGGACAGAAACAAAAAAAAAACAAAAAACAAATTGGCCATTTCAGCCCTTGAAAGGACTTTGACCGAGCTTGTAATGATCAATTGTGTTGTGTGTGTTATTAAATGTTTGCACACAATTGACCGAAAACTGGACCTACATGTTTTATGCCGACTCCGAACGGCTAAAGTTCATGTTCTCAAGAAGCTTTACGTGGCATTTTTACTCTCTGAGGTTTGCCATTGTCTGCAGAGAGGTGGTGACCGATCAGAAAAATTTTTTATCGAAAAAACTTTTCGCCACGGCTGGGAATCGAACCCGGGCTCCGAGCATGCTAAGCCACACACTTAACCTGCATGCCACGGTCACCGCAGAAACACAAGTGCTTTAAATTTACGCGAAAACATTTCACCTACAAATATTTTTCATTTTCATATATAAAAACATTATTTTAAAAACAAAAAGTTTTGTTTTAAATTTAACTATTAAAATAGTTAGAATAGCAAAGCAAAAATAAGAGAATATTATAAAATAATAATTGAAGTTTGTAGTTGCAAATTAAACACGCTTGTTTAGAAAATTTGTTTAAAAAAAACATTTTTTTTTTAAGTTTAAAGTCTGTTTTTTCTCTCTGGGTACCAATTCAATACCTTCAGGAAAATATAATATAACATTTACGTTGCACGAATTATAAATGAGTGTATTGAAAAAAAAATTGAGTTAAATTTTTTTAAAAATTGTAGTTTGACCTTTTAACAAACCATAACCGAAATATTAAAGAGGAAAAGTGAGTTCCAAAAACTCTTTACCGATAAATTTTATAGGAAAACTTGTGTGTTCAACATTATTTTTTTCTAAAAAGGTATTTTGAAAGTTATGAGGCGAATGTTATAAGAGTTTTTGAGTAATATTTAGTGTAAAACTCAAAATCGACCAGGCCAAGATTATTTTTCCTTTCTTATTTTTAGCACCCATTAGGATAGTTTGCTGGGATCGACTTCATGGGAACTCTAACAAGTATGTTTTTGCTTAACTTAGCGTATGACAGGTTATTACTTTTTTGTGGACCCCTCCCAGAACCAAAAGCTATCTACGCCACAGAATAGAAGCAAGAAGAGAACGCACTCCAAATAAATTTCGTGAGAATAAAGATTAAAACTTCTTCCAAATAAGCAACGATAGAAGCGATAACGGAGAGAAGTGGTAACATTTTTAAGTTGTTATGAAATAAGTTCTTAAGGGGGGACATGACATTGGCCGTTTTTTAAAATCGACTTTTTTATAATTTTGTATTTTAGTAAATATTCTTTTAGTAAAGATTCTAAGAAACAAATTTCATAGAAAAATTTCTACGGGTTTAAAAGTTACAGCCGGATTCGTGAGAGCGCAACAAAGAAAAACATTTTTCTTTGTTCACAAACTTTGAACGCGTTTATCTCGAAACTATGTTTTACGTACTGTTTGCGGCACTAGCGGGTTCATTTTTTGACGAATTTTTTTTTTTTTTGTATTTTTTTAAAATTGATTTGCTATCGTATAACGCGAGCTTTTTTTATATTTTTTCGATTTTTTAGGATTTTTTAAAGTTTTTTCAGAAAAAACACACTTTCAAATTTGGAACATCACCAAAAATTGAAACAAAAAATCTACTGTCATGCGATAACCAATTTTGTTAAGATTTAAAAAAAGTTATTTTTTTCCAGAACGCACAATTTTTGCGCGTTCCCAGCGCTGCAACCACGAGGCCTCGTTTTTTTCTCTGCTGCCAGTTTGGAGCTCTATAAAACCATGTTGGAGGGAACAATATAATTTTTTTAATTTCTTTTCTTGTAATTTGTTCAATTCTCTAAATAATAAAAAAAAATTTGGAAAAATGTCTATTTTTGACTGAGTTATGAATTTTTAAAAAAAGATCTGTTTTCTCTGCCGCGAATGTTATGTCCCACCTTAAAGCATGTACTTCCATATTTCCTGCTGGGTAAAAGAAAAGTTTTTTAAAATTCTTTTTCACTTTGTAGTGATTTTAAAGTTCGTTTTTTTACTAAAAAGTTTAATTGGTATAAAAAGATGTCACACAAATCACGGAATTGGGAAAATAATGTCAGAAACTAGTTTTATTTAAAAAATTTGGTTTTTATTTAAAGAAAAAATTCACATATGCCTTCATATTTTTAACCATAACAAATTTTATAATTTTTGCTTAAAACTATGTATAACCAAAACCTGCAACTATAATAAAATTTATTGTGTAATTTTTATTCATTTTATAATTAATTATATATTTTTAATTATTATTATATATCTAGTTAGAATTTTAGGTTAACTGGGCAGGCTGTACAAACATAACTATTCACACACACTTACCTGCACATGTAAACCATAAATTTTTATATAAATTTACTTGTATGCTGAGTATAAACCACTGCTAACAAACTTGACCCTAATAATCCTTATCATCCATCTATCTACGTTTGAATTCTGTCTTTTTTTTGTTTGTTTTTTGTCATTGTTTTTGCTCGCTACAGGTTTTCGAAATCCTTTAGAAAATCGAAATTTCATTGCAATAATTTTACAAATCCTTAGCTTCGACCTCAAAACGGTACTCATCCGGTTCAAGCAGAAAGCAAGCATATGTGTGTGTGTGTATAACCTGGTATTTTTACCACAGTTACCTAAACACTCAACAGCTATTTCATTCATGCACTGCTGCTGCTGCTGTTATTGTCTCGCTCACTTGTTTTGTTTTTTGTTCACATGCAACTAATTCGTAGAGATTATTTTACTGTTGAGACATTTAATAAAACAAGGATTATATAAGGATTCAGGCTTAACCTTCGATGTAGAGATTTGTCTGGTAACCAAAAAAAAACGAAAGAAAAACAAAAACAACAGCTATGAGTACACTCAGGGAAAAAGTGCGGTTTTATCAAACAAATCATGGGTTGAAATAACAGATTTCACTGTTAAATACCATCTAACAAATGAAACTTGCAAATCAACAGTCGGTTGACTGTTGGTCTATGGAACACGAAACCCGTATAAAAACTTATTTATTGAAATTTGATCACTGTTTAGAAAGTTTTTGTATGGCCGAGTGTGCTAACGTGTGCGTCTAGATATTTGCAATTTTTTTTTTTTTTTTGTAAGATTGTAAGCATTTTATTTTGAATGTTATTTTTGACCAAACAATTAATGAAACAGAATTATTATTATTTCAATTATTAAATTACAATTTTTGATACTTACACAGCTAGGGTTCGAACCCACGTCTCCCGCATGACAGTCTAGTGCACATCCACTGAGCTACTGGAAACGATAAGATAAATATAGCAAAACACATATAAAAACTATTGCTTAGAAAAAATTGACAATTCCATATTAGCAAAAAAATATTTCAACAGATGATTTTAACAGTACAAAAATACTTTGAAACGTTCATTCAACAAAGAAAATTGTTTACTTAAAAGCAAATCATTCAATCGAACAGTGTTTTGAAATAACATCGGCCGACTGTTAATATAACAGTTGATATTTTTCTGAGTGTACAGCAAGAACCGAGCATAGCTAACATTAGGCTGGCAAAACCATTAGAATTCTAACATGGCTTGACAAAAAAACAAAAGCAAAAACCATAACACCGAGTTTTCAGTCTAAACACCGAAGTTTTATTTCTGTGGTTCACACAGTTGCAAGTTTGCTGTAGCATTTTTGAAATTCAGTTTGCAATTTTCGCTCTTTGCAAAAAACAAAAAAACAACAAGAACAGCAACAATGTGTTGTTTGTCGTAACAACATGTTAGAGCATCTTTTTAGTTTTTGAGTTCTTTTTTTGGTCTATTTTTCCCCCACTTTCCCCCAACATAATTTTCATGTGCACGTTATTTGTTGTTCTTGTTATTCTTAACTGTTGCTGCATTCGTTAGTCTTAACATTGTTGTACCTGTTATCCTTACTACAGCTGCTGTGTTTGTTAAAGCTCCGATTTATTGTTAGTGTTGTAATTGTTGTTGTTCTTGTTGTTGGTGTAGTTGTTGGTGTTGTTGTTGTTGTTCTTGTTGTATTCGTTGTGTCATGGCCTTAGTTTTTAAATTAATTTTATATTGCCTAGCTTTGTTTTGTAGCTATGCTCGTTACGCTGCGGTTTGCTCAGGACCTGGATTATTGTCGAGCTTAATTTTAATTATTTGAAGTTGATTTAGGTTGTTCAGCTCAATTTTGGTGCCACCAAAAACCAATCAGCACAACCCGTAGCTTGTGTCTTAAATTGTGTTGACTTGTTCATGTTCGGCATGTTGATTTTAGGTTTTGGGAACTTGATTGGCGACTTATTAAGCCAAAGTGGATATGTTTGGATGCAGGTTGGATGCGGTATTTTACTCTACGATGAACGAAAATAAATTGAATTTGGTTATTTGATATTAAATAATCCTGCCAGGGCTGAGTTCACTAGATGAATTCACAAATGCTTGCTCAGAAGATGTGCTCCGTGGATTACATTTTTTTTTTTTAATTTTTTTAAACGGGTATTTTAGTATTTGTATTAAACGAAGGTTCGATAAGAAAATATAGTTCATACGAAATATAATTTTTGAAATTTTTTTTTTTTGTTTCTTCCCTTGCCTTGCCTTATTGAGAAGGACCCAAGTAGAACCAGCAATTGTTTTGGTACAAGACTATATATTGCATAACTTCAGTCTATTAAAAAAATATATAAAAAAAAACCGTGGTGACCGTGGCATGCAGGTTAAGTGTGTGGCTTAGCATACTCGGAGCCCGGGTTCGATCCCCAGCCGCGGCGAAAAGTTTTTTTCAAATTCGGTCACCACTTCTCTGCAAACAATGGCAAACCTCAGAGAGTAAATAATGCCATGTAAAGCTTTTTGAGAACATGAACTTTAGCCGTTCGGAGTCGGCATAAAACATGTAGGTTCAGTTTTCGGTCAATTATGTGCAAATATTTAATAACACACACAACACAATTGATCATAAGAAGCTCGGTCAAAGTCTTTTCAAGGGCTGAAATGGCCAATTTGTTTGTTTTTATAAAAAAAAACGTAACATACAAATATTTGAACTTCTACACCTTTTGTTATCAGTCAAAAATTACAAGTATTTAGTTCAAATTAATTAAAAAATTTCATACAAAAAGTCAAAAAGCTGCACATAACCTTAAACTCATGCAACACCAATTTTAAATCAAATAAGAAAAATTACTTGAAATTTAGTGTACAACAGCTGTAAAAAATATACAATATTAAGTGCACAAAAACAAAAAAACCAAAATATGTTAGCACCTCGTAGAGAGCAGCAATTAAATGCCGTCCAACCAGCGAGCCTATCCAGCTGTCTTCCTCTATAAGCATAAACTTCCTGCTCTTACCGTAGAATGCATCATTTTTATGACCCAAAAAAAAAACAAAGTGAAATAAAATCAAATAAAATGAGTGTCGCAACGTCACCCAACTAATGACATTTGACAGTTTTGGCACACTTTGGCAGCACTGTTACATAAACTAAACACTGCACTCGTTTATTATAGCACTTGTTTGTTTTTTTTTTTTTGTTTTGTACTCATAGTTTCTGTCACTGCCGCAGGCTAATATCATAAAACGTTTGCAGTCTTGTATCTTATGTCATTTTAATATGAGTGTGCGTGCACACACCCATACTTGCGAATGTAAACCACACACTTACACATTGCTGCAAGTGACAAACAACAACAAAGTAGAATAGAGCTCATATAAATATATTTATTTCGACTCGACCAACTACTTTATAAAAGCTTTTAAGATTTCTTTTTGTTTGACTTTATGTCGCATCTTGCAGTAAAAAATTTAATAGAATCTTTTTGGAAAAAAAGAAAAAAAATTAATATTATTTATGTTTGCTCAAATTATGCTTTAAGTGGCTGTCGATGCAAAAATGATTTATGCGACAAATGCAGTATTTAGCAGAGGCAGCATTTTGAAACTAAAATAAGATAGATAAAATATGTTCGTTTCTTAGTGCAAGCACCAATATAGGTGTGCTAAAACCATTTCATAATGAGTAGTTTTTTTTTATTTTTTATGCATAGTGTACCAATTGGATTTAATGAAGTTTCCTTTAGCTACCAAGAAAATTTAACGGTATTGGTTGGTGAAAAATATGCTGTACACACGCTTTAACAGCAATTATCAAAAACCGTGTATGATATCTTACTGATAACATTAACCTTTAAAGTTAAAAAAAATTTTTGAAAATGGAACGAACAATTTCAGGTACGATTAATCTAAAACCGGTATGGGTTAAGCAATATCATCAGCGTTTTATCCCTTGTCAACGCTTACCCCTGCCTGTGTATTCCATGCAGCAACAGCGGACTTAGCTTCACTTGCCTTAATTTCAAGTTGAGTTCGGGAACTAACTTCCATCATGACAAGTAGGTCATCAGCGTATTCAGCAATTAGACAGATGTTCAAGGCTCATTAACAAAGGATCTACCATGTTGATTCCATATGTCTTGACCGCAGATAGATCCCTGCGGAAAGCCACAGACAACATCCCTACCGCATGATTAACATATAGAACGCATGCTTCTCTACCAGAGAAATAGCTCTGCTCAAGTTTAACTTCCCGGAACCACAGCTTTACTAACCTACCTTACATGCTATCTCAGCATTGATGGTCAAAATCGCCCAAAATTCCAATAAACAGCTCCAAAACATGTTTGTAGCGTACTCTCGTGTACTCTCATGCACACTCATTACGCTACTTCTAACTTACAGCCAGACATCCTCGACGCTTTTTCCCTTGCGTTACTTCACTTGCTTCTAGTAATTCGTGACACTTCGCGCTCTTGTAGCCGTTCCATTATCATCCATTCCACAATATTTCCAAGTAGCGGAAGAAGGTTGATGCCCCGGTAGGACCGAGAATAACTCCTCAGCCCGTCAAGTGATTTCAAGAGCAAGGACACCCTCGTCCTTTTCGATACGTCAGGTAAAATTCTTTCGCTTAAGCGGTAATGGTAAGACAAAGCTTTTACACATCTATCTAGTCATACCATCGATATCCGGAGACTTTTTCCCTTTGAGTTGCTTCAAGCTTCATGCTCTAGAGTTGCTTCATGCCATACTCTATCTCACCCACCTCTAAGACCGTGGGATCAGCCACTTCAATAAAAAGAGAAGAGACCTAAGCACTCAATTTGTTTGGATTATTTTTAAGATATTTTTCAAATTTTTTGGAATGACATGTCGCTTAAAAAAGTATATAGCGAAAAAACTACTGGCAGTACACAATTGATAATTTTATCCATGGCATAATCAGACATATTTTTGCTTATATCTAAAAAAATTTTCAAATCGGAAGGAAAAAAATTTTGATTTTCTATTCTCTAGAACTGATAAAAGCCACACTGTGCGACAAGAGTAAAAACGAAACTGCATTATACATTTTTTTCATTTGTATGGAATTTTTTAGAGATATGAAGTGTTTTTTAGAAAGTTTATGGAAATTTCACGAAAAAATTAAAAATATGCTATCCAAATGACCAATAAAATTGCCAAAACTACTGGCTTAAATTTAAATTAAAGCAAAGTTTGGACATTTTTTTTGAAGCAATCACTCAAAAAGTAAGTAAATGTCTGTTATTGACCAACTTATGCTTGAAATTTGAAAATTCTCTGAAAAACCTGATTTTTTGTAAAAATTTGATCAACCCTACTTCCAAAAAACTTGGAAAAAATCTCAAAAATACCTTAATCCACTAGCTTTCAAACAAAGATTACGCAGCTTTGAAATTCGAAAAAAAATTCAGTTGGCACACCTTATTAACCACTCGATCCCGGACTATATGATCACAGAATCCTGCCATTGTGTTGAACTACTTGACGATGACATATTTTGTTTGCCATTCACCCCGGATTATTTCTTTTGCCATGGACGAAATCGCTCCATTCATGCTATTTGGTACGGACTCATACCTCCTAGTAATCTCTTAAGCTTTCTCTGTACATATCTCTATGCTGGAACAAAACACTACCTCTGACTAAGTATTCTGGCCCTCTGAAATCTGATAATGACACAAATCCATAATATAACAATAAAGATGAGCTAAGTACTATCGATTTTTTGCACTTTCTTTGCATGTACCGTGGTGTGCCGTTATTCTGACTTTTTGTGCATACCACCAACTCTCTTTGCTGATATTACCTTTGACCATATTTAAATGATTAAAGGGTATCCAGACATATCAAGCGTTTCTGATTCGAAAAATTTAACCAATGAAAATTCTCTTGTAACAAAATATGTTAATCTGGTGATTTTACTAAAAAATAAGTATTTTATAACCAAATTTATAATATGGTCAAATATTTCAGAAACTTCCTCTTAAGATAAAAAGCTTTCAAAGGAATTTTATTTCACATCTGAAAATTAACTTTTTCAAAAGGAAACACCGAATACATCTGCAACCAGCTCTTGAGTTACTCAAAATATCAGTTGTAAAGCTTTGCAACAACCTCAGTTTCAAAGCTAGTATTTGTAACAAAAGTGTCCATAGAACGCTCTAGTCCAACTAAAGCTATACTTGCAAGCTTTATGCTTGTGATAACAAAATACTTGTCTCAAAATATGACATTCCAACCCCAGAAATCACACCGGCAAACATAGTACAATAAACAAGGTAGCTGCAGGGCTATCAATCCTCTCTCTCTCAGAGTCGGAATTGTCAAACTCCCCAGCAAAATCTTCGCTTACATATAATCGAAAAAGTAATCCAGAAAATTTCATTCATCGCTTACCCTCTCGCTTACGGAACCCATTATTTTAATACAGGCATGTCATTGGAGGTAATAGATGAAGCTTTCGCTTGACATGGGAGTACTTATGTAAGCACTAATAAAAAATGATGAATTACTTATTCTCAATAATCACTTATTTATTAACAACTTAGAAGTTATTGAATAAGATGTTTCTCTGCACAAATTAGAAGAGATTCAAATATTGAAAAAATAATTTTTTTTTTTTGTACATCTTTTGCTTATAAGATCAACAACACCAATGAAGAGTTAGAGCATTTCTTCTATAAAATGAGAAAAATGCTTTTATTTAATAGATATATGTATCAGTTAATTAATTAATGTAATATATTTACCTTTAGCACATTTTTCTGTATTTCATTCATAAATCAGGCATTTTTTTCATATTAAAAATTATAAAAAATTGACACTTGAAGCAAAAATAAAAGTCAAACAAAAAATTTCAATTATCTAACAAACAGAACACTCATTTCAAAAGCAAAAGGGCTGACATTACTAACTACATTGCGAGTAATATACAATATAATGCATTATTGGTCACCAACATTTATGTAATGCGTTTTATAATCGAATGCAAATCAAGGCAATACGAAAAATTTTGCTGGGTCAATACAAATTATTTGATGTCTCTTTTTGTTGCTCTAATTCGTTCAGTACTTTTTGACAATTCTGACTTTCGGCTCTCAGCCCTGCAGCTACCTTATTTGTTGTACTATGCCGGCAAATAGATCACAGACTTAAAAACCGGAAAACGAAAGGTCGTTGCAGACGTTCGATCACAAAAATTATCTCTAGATTGTCATATGTTGAATATTCAACCTAAAAAATCAACTATTTCTTTTATTTTTAAAATGCACTAGAAGGCTTTAAACCAGAGAAGGGCACAAATTAAATTTCCTATCCCGTGGGATAGGAAGCAAAATGCTGCTTGCGCGACGTCGACACATGAACAGTGTAAGCTACATCGGGTGGCTTACGATCATGTGCATTCGGCTGTTGCTTTGTTTTTATTTTGACAGCAAATCAAGTCAGTTGCTTTTCAGCATTTGTTGAAATAACATTTCTTTGCGCAATTTTTTAAAATATAGCGAGGAAATACGTAAAATTGATCTTCGTTTTTCTCTGCTTTACACACAATCAAAGAATGTGATAGTATGTGTGTGCCCATCGCTGCTTTAAACGGATATTCTTTAATCACCAGAGCACTATACTTTTCTTCGAACATCTAATTGAATTCTGCCTAAAGCAGTATCCTGACGACAACCAACCAAGAGCTATTTTCGTTTAGTCCTACACTCAGGGAAAAACTGCTATTTTATCAAACAAATCATGGGTTGAAATAACAGACTTCACTTTTAAATACCATCCAACAAATGAAACTTTCAAATCAACAGTCGGTTGACTGTTGGTCTATGGAACACGAAACCCGTATAACAACTTATTTATTGAAATTTGATCACTGGTTTGAAAGTTCATGTATGGCCGAGTGTGCTAACGTTTGCGTCTAGTACTCGAGTGACCACGGTTCAAATCCGGCAAGGCCAATAAAAATATTTTTTTTTATTTAAAATATTTTTTTTAAATAAAAAATGAAATTTGCATTTTTTTTTTTTTTTGCAAGATTATAAGCATTTAATTTTGAAGGTTATTTTTGACCAAACAATTAATGAAACAGGAATATTATTATTTCAATAATTAAATTACAATTTTTGATACTTACACAGCTAGGGTTCGAACCTACGTCTCCCGCATGACAGTCTAGTGCACATCCACTGAGCTACTGGCAACGATAATATAAATATAGCAAAACACATATAAAAACTATTGCTTAGAAAAAATTGACAATCCAATATAAGCACAAAAATATTTCAACAGATGATTTTAACAGCACAAAAATACTTTGAAACGTTCATTCAACAAAGAAAATTGTTAACTTAAACGCAAATCATTCAATCGAACTGTGTTTTGAAATAACAGCGGCCGACTGTTAATAGTACAGTTGATATTTTTCTGAGTGTAGTAACTCTATTCTCTTTAACTCATAATAAAAGCTAGTTGTCATCAGGCAACTTGGAAAAAAAAATCATTAATAGTGAAAAACTTTAAGTACGCGCTAAAAATAATTTTCTTTTAATATCTTTCTTTGGATTAATGTTTTTTTTTGTTTTTCTTTATAGTTGTTATTTTGTTTTTATATTTTGAACGACATGAGAAAGACCACAATAGCAATTATTATGAATTGCTTGGCTTCAAGCGACTATACAACAAACAAACCAAAAAAACATTTCATTGTAAGGATATTAAGTCACGTACTTCACATGTTGTTACGTTTTTGTGAAATCATACTGTATACAGTATGCTATAAAGTTATTGACAAAAACCTATGTGTAAATATGTGAACTTTATACACAACAGAAGTTAGTTGTAGCATGATGCTTGGAAACTCTTGATTAGATTTAGAAAATGTAGTTGTGTAAAAAAAATCTTTGTTAAAAATTACTTAAATTTTGTCATATTGAGTAATTGTTTGGTAATATTTAGGTGTTACTTTAAAACGAATAATTTTTGTTTCTATATTTTTTGACCTAACTCCAATCACCATACAATGAACTAATAACTGGGAGGTGGTTTTGAATAAACCAAAGCATAATTGTTGCAAATAACTAAGAGAGATGCGTTATCTTGTTGGTAGACCACATTTTACATGTTAGTGTCTCCATTAGTCTGAGTAAAATATTGAAAAAGCATATTTATGAATTATTGAGCGTATTTATGTACCGTTCGCTATTCATACGACCCTATCAGATAACCATTTTTTCTACTCCAAATGCCGTCCCGCAACCCAAAACGGTATTGCTCCGTGTTTAACAGTAGGTAACAAGCAATCAGGGTGTTATATTCCTCACCTACTCAACGTCTTACCATCTCACCGGGTGTTCTCACATTCAAACATTCTGAAAAAAAAATACAAAAAGAACTTTCTTTTGTGAATTCCTATAATATTAAAGGAAGCTGTGTTCAAGGGATATGAGAGTAGTTTTTTTCATTAGTTAGAAACTTATTCAGTCTTTAGCGACCACCTAGGTCGGCGGCCTTTCAATCCAAATGCCATTCGATTTGTGAAAAATTCTGGGAAGGGGTAAAGGTCTATTTAGCACTTTTTCCCGATACGGTAGCTGATTGGAAAATGCAACTTAATATTCGAGCCTAAAGCTGTTTCCGGGAAATGGGTAGAAAACCACAAGCAATTCAGCCTAACGTAAGTCAACGTCTGATTCCAGTTGTAATAATTTTCAAGGCTTGTCAGCAAACTACTGCCAATTGAACTCATAACAGCTCCAGACTATTGTCAACTCCTCAAAATGTCCAACAAGTTGGATCAACAGTTGATTCACATGTAACTGCTTCTAGTTAACTTATTTCAAATATCAAATTTCTTGAAAGGTCACAAGAAGTCACAACGACAAGACATGCAATTAATCTTCAAGCATTGATCCACAGTGTCATGCTCAGATTTATTCTAAGCATTAAAAAAAACAATAGCTAGTCAAAATTCAGAATTAAAGAGTATTCCGGATTCAAGACGGCATTCGACAAACGTCACGGTACGTTTGAACTTGTGGGTGACTCTACCATTCTGGCTTTAACTTCATATTGATTTTCATCTAGATAAACGGTCTTTTCAATTATATCTACTCTGTGGTAGGCATTTATTCAATTAATAATACTTATTAATACGTTCGTCAAAAACAAAGAGACCCTTCGAATCCGGTATGCAAAGATTGGGACTGCTACCAAATTCAAGAGAGGCACATTTATAAGAACTAGGTAAGGTATTCATACAGACAGTACGACGCACCGGTAAACACCCAAGAGAATATTTTTCGGAAGTCCCCAACTATACATACTATAACGCTTTACACAGGTGGTTCATAAGTTTGACGAATACCACATCTTCAATTTCTCTAAATGCACTTTAAAGTTAATTACGACTATGTTATCCTTTGACACGCTAATAAAGGGTATTTTTTTATGAGGTTTTTTTTTCAATATAGATTACTCTATTGTCTGACAGTTTAAAGTGACGTCTCTACTCAGTATTGTTTGGCAAATCATCATAAATCAATTGGTGCAACAATTAAAGCCACACGATCATCAAATGTGCCGTGAATTCAATAATTGGTCGCTTAATCAATTAGACGAAGATCCGCTTTTTTACCGCAAAATTCTCTTCAGTGATGAGGCACATTTTTGGTTGAATGGATATGTCAACAAGCTAAATTGCCATATTTGGAGTAAAGATAATCCACACGCCGTTCAAGAATTACCAATGCATCCCAATAAATGTAGGGCAAGAGTGGCATGAAAGAGCCAGTTTTAAAAGTATTGCTTCTTAAAAATTATAATTTAAGAAGCATTCGTATGAAAACTATCGCGTAAATCGTGGTGGCTCTTTCAAAACTTGGCTCTTTCATGCCACTCTTCCCCTACTGTTTGGTGCGGTCTATGGGCTGGTGGAATCCTCAGTCCTTATTTCTTTAAAAATGAGGAAGACGACGCGTTACCGTGAATGGAAATCGATACAGAACCATGATCAATGAATTTTTGTTGCCAAATCTTCAAGATATGGATGTGGACGAAATGTGGTTTCAACAGGATGGTGCCACTTGTCATATTGCGGGCGAAACAATCAACTTATTGAAAGAACATTTCAACGACAACATTATTTCGTGAAATGAACCGGTGAATTGGCCTCCGCGTTCGTGTGGTTTGACACCACTTGATAATTTTTTGTGGGGATATGTGAAGTCATTAGTTTATGTGGATAAACCAGCAACGATTGACGACATGGAAACCAATATTCAACGTGTCATTGCTGAAATACTCCCTCAAATGCTTGAAAAGGTGGTCGAAAATTGGACCTCCAGAATGACCTTTGTGCAAATAAGTCGTGGTGGCCATAAGCCCGAAATTATATTTCAATATTAAATGCCAAAAAATTATCTACCAAATAAAAAGTTGTTTGGCCATTTCATAATTTGACATGTGTTTTATTTAAATTTCAAATCAGCAAGCTCTTAAAAAAACACCCTTTACCTATGGCAGCCATAACACCACTTAACCGTACGTAAACTCAACTCTATTTGGAGCTACTCTCATTTTGGTGCCTCTGACGTACATTTAGACGTCCTCACGCTTTTACCTTTACGGACTCCATTCAACTCACTAATCGTAAACCTCAGATAATCTGCACTTCCAAAGCTGTTCTATCATAACAGCCAAAAGAAGAAGGTTGATGCTAGTTAGAACCAAAGATTACTCCTTGTTAGGCTTCGATCAGAATCCTATGTGAAGACTTCAAAAGCACCATTGCGGTTTTGCACACGTCAGTAAAGATGCTCTTACTTAAGATCTAACCATCCTGACTTCCAAGTACTCAGAAGTGACCTTTTTGACCGCTGTTAAACATCTCTCTAGTCATACGAGTACCATCCATAACATGACATTTTTCCCATGAATTGCAACAACTCACTCACCTCCAAAGTTGGGAGATGCTTAATTTTTCCAAAAATAGAAGACGCCTCACCATTAAATAATATCAGACATCAGTACAATCGACCCTGTCTTCTAAATATTGCACCACTGCAATATCTCTCTGGCATTGTGACGTTGGCACACTCAAACCACTCACTTAATAGAGCAATTTGTTGACTTATGTGCAGTTTTCTAAATACGTGAACTGTCCTAAACACATGAGCGTCCCTCATGATCATATAATGAAGTAACACACTGTAAACGTTTCAGTCCACACCACTTTAGCCTTCACTTCAAATCTCTCTGACGCTGTGCAGTAAGCCGGAACAAAATTTAGATTTTGCCGGACACCAACTCAAAAGTTAGAGGGACTTTTAAAAGAAATTTCTGCATCATTTTTTTTTTTGGATCGGAGAAATCCCCATGGGGCGGTTTTGGTTCCTCCAAACCCACTTTTTTGACCAAAAAATCAAGATTTTTACATATAACTTTTTTTTTTCTTCAGAATGCATGCCCAAAATTAAGCAAGTTTGCAAATTAGTTGATCAAAATAACGTCCCAAATATAGGTGATTCCATTAATTTCCACCAAACATATTGTAAACATGCAACTCTCGTAAACACCTCTGATACATCAAGTAAGCATCTACACACCTACCTCGAATATGGTTCTAATACCCAAAAAAATTTCTTCCCATACCCTACTGAACTGCATAGGGGGCGATGCATTCCTGACGATACCAAGAAAAGTTATTTTTCTCCGTCTTTCATCCGTCTTTGATGATTGGAAGGATCTTGTGTAGGCAAGTTTCAAATTTTTGTGAACAAGCTTGTATTACTTGTATTACTTTGATGATTTGAAAAATCTTGTAAAGGCAAGTTTCAAATTTTTGTGAACATGCTTGTATTACTTCTTGCACGAGAAGTGAGATTTATGCATTTTCGTCACATATCTCGTGAAATGTTCTTGTTTTCCTTGTATTTTACATGAATGTTGTGAATGTCATTCATAAAAATGATCAATGATTCATGTTCTTCTTGTATTTCTCGTGGCATTTACAAAATTTTTTATTGATTCTTGTATCTTTAACACACACACTTTATGAACTTTATACACTAGGCTTATGAAATATTCATGTTGTCGTGTATTTTCTCTTGTGTGTTTTGTATATTGACATCATGATAAGTTCATGTGACTCATGAAATTGGTTACTGAACCAAAATTAATGAAAGTGATTCCTGGTGATTTATAAAAATTCATAATGATTATGTACTGTAATGAATTGTATTTGTACATGAATTTTGTGAATGTTTTTCACTAAAATTATGAATGATTCATGTTCCTTTGCATTTTGTGCTAGCAATTACAAAAGTTTTTATTGATTTATGAATCTTGTACGCACACTGTATGAACTTTAAACACTAGGCTTATGAAATATTTATGTTCTCATGTTTTTTTCTAGTGTATTTTGTCCAAAATTGATATACAAAATTCAAAAAACTCAAAATTCATATATATGATTCACGGAGATCGTTTTAAAATGCATAATTATTGTTTACTTTTTTGGTTCAGTGTACCTCAAATTCAATGAAATCTTGAAAAACTATTTTTTTTTTTTTAAAAAAAACTTGTCAAAAATTGTCAGGAACAAAAGTTCACAAGTGCATAAACCAGCAAAAATGTTATAAATAAAAACAAAAGTTAATTAAATAAATATAAACAAATACAAAAAAAGTCAGGTCAAAAGCCCAAAAGTGGTAGTTCGAGACCTTGACAGAAATGTTAGCAATTTTGTGGCAATTCACGCACAAAATTGTTTGTTTATTTATATTATATTCGTTTTTATTGCAAAACTCTGCACCTTCACTGAATTGCCCACTCATAATGTTGTCATTAGCATGCCATGAATTGCTCCATTCATAGTAGTTTTCATTACCACATGAAGTGCCGTGTATTTCATGTTTGTCACCTCTCTGTTGACACAACTGCCACTTAGGTGAGTTGAGTGAGTTGAGAGATGTATTTAAATCATTTTTATTCGATGCTGGACGTGAAACAGTGACGGTGCAGAGAAAATTTAACAATAGTCACACGTTGGCAATGAAATGACAATTCATAACTATGTATCAGGAGCGGTTAAAATGGTTTAAATTCGATGCAGTGATGAACGGCTAAGTCAAAGTTGCGTTTACGAGAGTTCAACAAATAATTCAAAAATTATATATGTATATGAAAAATTTTTTATAGGAATTTTTTATGGGCGAAAAATTTGTTAAATTTTTTTTAATTTGCTCTATATTGATTATCATCGATAGTTATCCTACTAAACCATTAGAAACATAATTACCAGAGCAGTCTTTTTGGGTGGCACTTCACTGAATACGTTTGTTTGGCCTGTATCACGTACAGTAAAAATTCAATTAGTAGCAAAAACGTGTAACGTTTAATATTAATGTAACGGTAATTAATGTAAGGTAAATTGAACGTTAACTAATGTAATGTTAATTTAACGTAACGCTAAGCTTTTGGCTTCCCAAAACTGCAAGACAATATATTGTTTTCATTATTTCGATTTTAAACATTTATATGATTCCTCTTCTTCTAAATTATATTATACTTTTTGATTTAAGGTTTTTTCATTATCAATTTCATTTTTTTTTTTTTTAATACAAACCCATTTTTAACTCTAACTTTCAAAATATGTAACTTTAAAGACCACATTAAATTGACAATATCTTCAAAACAACAAGAGTTAGAAGAAAAGTTTCTTCGCATAAAATATAAGTCTTTAGGCCTACTTTTATATGCTCATACAAAATTTATTAGTTTCATGGAAAATTTTCCGTATATCTGCAGAAATATTCATTCGAGTGTAACGTTAAAGACAAAAAATTTTCATATGCAAGTGTAATAGCGCACTTTTCTACACAACTTTATTTCAGCTTTAACAACAACTTGAAAAATTTTCATTGCTTCAGTGGCTTTATTAAAAGAAACAAAAACCTTTTTGTATTTGTCAATAAAACACATTTAGGCTTCTTGCAATTTAATGTTTTTTTGCTCATATTCAAAATTTTTATTTTGCCACCTAAAATAAACTTTAAAAGTATTATCATGCAACGCTACTGCTAGGCGCGACACCATCAACAAATAGTTAAAAGCAATAGCAGATTTATTATTAGATAATTTAATATAAACAATATTAATATCGTATTTTTTTACAACAACAACTATCAACAACTAAAAACTTGCTCACTTAGCAAACATCTGAGCTGGTTTTAGCTGTACGAAGTTCATTACAACTTGAACTGAAATTAAGATGCTTTGCACGTGCGCAGCACATTCATCAAAAAGAGCTTGAAACAATCTCGCAAATAGAGACAGATCATTTTTTACAAGCGAACGCTACGGTACAACGCTACGCGATAATAGTTAATTTTTAATAATTTTTATTCTTAACGTAACTACTTTATAAAAACTTGAAGCGGCAACTAAATATCGATCGAATTTTTTACACTTATTTTACATTTTGAACTATAAAAAAAAAACATGTTAATTGATCAGAAATTTACTTTTACGCCAACGGAAGAGTCAAAAATCAAAGAACTACGTGAAAAAGTTTTGAGTGAGTCGTAATACTTTCATTGTATCTGTTCTCATTTAAAGCAATTTTTACAATTCAACTTAGCATAGACTGCTCTGAGCTTGAGATCGGCACCGAAGAAGTCTTGCTCACAAAATTCTTATACTTCACGCACTGGGATGTTGCGAAGGCCTTTGAGAGCATTTGTAAATATTATGATTTCAAGCATGAGCATCGCGAATGGACGGCTCAGCATTCGGTTGATTATTTTCGCGATCATTTTTTGAATTTTAAGGCCAAGTTTGTGATGCCACAACCGGATCGTGAGGGACGCATGATTGTTATCTTAAAGATTGGTGAGTTTGTTGAAGCAATCACGAAGGCTTAAGACACATTAATTAAGGAGTGCGCCTCATTTTAAAGATTTTAGGCTAAAAAAAGAAACGTGATTAGAGCAATTAAAAATAATACACTGTATTATATAATATAATAACATAAATTAAAAAGAGTGAAATAAGAGCAAAACCGAAGTGCGTTTCAGAAATGCAATAAATAAAATATGCATTTTCTTATTATATTTTAAAAATCGCTTGAGCTAGTAGAAAATTTCAATAATTTCCATTAAGGGCCAGTTTTTCAGTGCGGGTTTATACTTTAGTGAAATTAAACCGAGGTTAACTCACCAAAATTGGACGTTTAAGCTCGGTTTAAGCAAAAAATAATCATCATATGATTATTTAAGTCAATTCAACTTAAACAAATGCTACAATATCTAGTTAAACAGAGTTTCAACGTACCTTTTTGGTGAGTTAAGCACGGTTTAATTTAACTCGAATTTAAACTCTGGAACTGGCACTGAAAAACTGACACTAAGTGATGTTTTACTTTTCTTCAATTAAATGAGGAAAACATATAAACGAAGGCAATAAGAAAATCTCGAACTCATACAACACACTTCTGGAATTAATAAGAGTTAATTTTTTTTTTAAACCTGTCGTAAAAAATTACATACGATTGCAAATCAATCAATTTATATGTGCATACATTATAACTCAGAGGCAACATATTTTCTGATTTAATTTCTTTGTATAAAATAAAATAAATTGCTGCAAACTAAAACTCCGCTCAGCTGCCAATAAAGCTATTTATAATTACTAAAGAATAACTTTTGTCAAGCAAATAAATGATTTTTTTCATAAAAGTTTAATTTATTGCTCAATTATTTAATTAAAAACTTGTACCCAAGCAAATATTCTTGTTATTAAACCTAATTAAAGTTTATAAAAGTTAATTCAATGAATAGAAAATTATAAGCAGTTTTAATTGTAAATACTTTTGTAATACATTTACATATTTAATCAAATTTATTTAAATATTAATGTAAAAAGCGGTAATGCATATAAATACAAATTATGTATAGAAGTGATTTTAATACGTTTTTGCAAGACAGTGTTACTGTTTTCATAGTAAAAAAATAATTAAATGCAAAATTAAAAGTTTGAAAAAAAAAAATAAAAACTAAAAAATAATTTAAAATGTAGGTTAGGGAGTACCTTATTTGAGCAATTTTTGTTTTTTTGTAAATTCAAAATGCATACCCTCTACATTTTTAAATGCTAAATGCTAAATTGTACTCAAATATGAAATTTCATCTTTCTAGCAGAATCGCAACCCGTGCCGACAGAGCATCATAGTTTATAAAAAATTGTGTTTCTTCCTGATATATATAAATGAAACTAAATAAGTAGTTTAGAGTTATTAAAATAAAATAAGATCATTAGTAAACTTTATTTAGAAACAGAATTAGACAGGGTACTTAGCTTTAAAGTGGTGTTTTTACAGTCCGGATACAAATTTCTATATTCCTGGATACAGCGCAACAAGAATTGTTTCTGCTCTTCTTCAACCGTGATAAATCCGTTGAAATCTTCAATTAATTTTACATTTACAACTTTCAAACGAGTTATTCTTCTTTAGTTTCTAGAAAATCAGCATTATCAGTCCATGAAGAGTTATCTTCCTCAAGAAAACTGCCGTCAATCCGCAGTCGAAATAGGAATTGGTTGCTCTTTTCCGATACACCTTCCAACACAGGCGCGGATACAAGGGGGGGTAAAGGGGGTAATTACCCCCCCCAAGAACTTTTAAATACTTTACTTTTTAATACTTTATTTGAAGAAAATAATTGTGCCCACAGCTTAAGGGTACTTTTATGTAACCATTCTGAAGGCGTTTTTTGAAAAAATACTTCGAAAAAAAGGTCAGAGACATTTTGCTTGTATCAAGCACCAAATCTCTACAAGCACCATTTTGCTTGTAGAATAACAAAATCTGTAGTCATCTGCAAAAAAAAATATAATTATATGTAAAGCAAGCACTTACGTCAAGGTAGTAACTTCACCTTTTTTTAAAAATGAGCCTGAAAATAAAGTTACAGCACGTTATGTACTCAAATTTACAGCCATTTTTTAAACAATCAATTTTAAAGACGCGTTATTTTCTTACAAATAAAAATTTAAAAAAAGACGAAGTTACTACTCAGTAGACCGGATTGAAATTTAGATTTCGCCGGTCGGGGTCTCAAAAGTTAGAAGAACTCATTAAAATGATTTCTGCATACTTTTTTTTCAAATCGGAGAAAAACCGCCGAAGCAATTTTGATTCTCCTGAAGGTCCTTTTTGGTAAAAAAAACATGTTTTTGCTTGTAACTTTTTATTTTTCACAGAACGCATACCCACATCTTCTTAAATGTTAAATTTCTTACTCATACTAACATTTTGACATAAAAAATTGTTAAAATTTTGTTTCATTATAACTCTTATTGACCACCAAAAATTGAATTTTTTGATATTTTTAAAAAGACATTTTTTTTAAAACCGCTTTAAGAGACACATTTTTTTCTAGATTTACGTGCAAGGGTTATTGTTAGAAAGGTATTGATAGAAAGGGTAAAAAAAGCAAAAACATGTTTTTTTTACCAAAAAGGACCTTCAGGAGAATCAAAATTGCTCCGGCGGTTTTTCTACGATAAGAAAAAAAAGTATGCAGAAACTATTTTAATGAGTTCCTCTAAGTTTTGAGACCCCAACCGGTTGACATTTTTTTTATCCACATAAGAATGATCCGGCCTACTACTCAGCGTGAGTGTTTGCTTTATAATAATTAAATTTTTGCAAAATATTAACGATTAGTTTAAAAATGTCCTTTATATGAAATCATTGAGCAAGCAACATTGATTTAGATACAAATCGGTAATACAAATCGGTAGATCAATATAATAGATTTAGCAAAATTATCAGAAAAAGAACTGATTTTCATGTTTTTGCCTATAGCTCAAAAACTCGAACTGATGGAGAAAAACGGAGTTCATTTTTGAAATCTGGAAACCCAATTTGTCTATAATCAGCTGAAAAATCTCCGGCACCTGAACGTCCGTTGCGCAGTGTAATCAGTATTCATTTTGTATTGTTCATTTATTTTTCAAAGTGTACCATACTTTCAAATTGCTTTTATTTTTTTTTTTATTGAAAATAACTGTTTTTCATTGCACATACTTGAAAATATACTTATGCAATTTTTTTATAATGGAATAACTGTGAAAAATTTGAATAAATCAACCTGAATTCTAAAATAAGTTAAATTTAGAGTTTTCTTTACTTTTCGCTAAGATATTATTCCAGAAAAACGGAGAAATAAATAAATACGGAAATGTGCGTGTATGTGTCTGGGAAAAATGCTTCTTTAACAATTCAATAATTTCAATTCAAAAAAGTACAATTTGTCTATTTGTAAAAAGACAAAATTTTCTCAAAACGAAAATGTGTGTCTTTGATTATTTACCCCCCCCCCAAAAATTTTTCCAGATCCGCCCCTGTTCCAACAGCACAAATCTTGGTTAGGTGCTTTGGTCACCACTGTGCGTTCGAGCCAAGATTTTACGTACAAAATGACGCTAGGTAAGCAACCATCTTGTGGGGCATTTTATTCCTTCGGAATAAGTCTGAATTCTCACTGGAGGAAACATAATTTTTTCTCTGTATCTCGTACCAAAACGAATTGTGCATAGTTAAACCAATTCATGGTAATAGTCTCTTATTTGTTCATTTCTTCCTTTTCAAACAATATGTTCTTTTACGAAATCAAGAGTTCAATGTCACTGGAATTGATGTTTTTCCAATTATCTCTGAACTTTTTAAAAATCGAAGCCAGTTTTAAGAACCAATTCATAAACATGATGACGACATGAGAGAAGCAACCCAGCAAACATTATGAGCCTTTTATGACTCTTTTAAGACTCATATTTATGAGTCTGAGCGCTCATAATGAGCTCATAAAAAACTCCGATAAGAGTGTGTTTCCCTTTCTGGAAGGGCACACAGATCTGAGTCCGAAATATGACTCTTATAAGAGTCCAAAATACGTGAGTTTTAAGAGTCAGAATTATGAATGTTTTCGGAGTCTTATAAGAGTCATATTTAAGAGTATTTTATGACTCTTAAAAAACAAAAGGAATAGACCCATTTTCGTTTTATAATTATTAGTGTTTATTTAAAATTATTAAACCATAACATATAAATTTTCTTTCATCGGAAGTTTCGATCTCTTGCATAATTTTGAAGAATGTCCAAAGTGTTGACTTTACGCTGTGTATTGATATAACAAATGCTTCTGAAAAATTGTATTTAACAAAGCTGTTTATCGAAAAAGTTGCTCTGAATTATATATGGGTGTCTAAGTGATAATATGAGCGCTCAGAAAACCGTCATAAATATGAGCTTTTTCTGAGTCATAATAATGTGCGCTCATAAAACGTTCTTAAAATAAGAGTCTTTTCAGACTCATTATTATGTGCACTCATAAAAGGTTCATAAATATGAGCTTTTTCTGAGTCATAATAATGTGCGCTCATAAAACGTTCATAAATAAGAGTCTTTTCGGAGTCATAATAATGTGCGCTCATAAAACGTTCATAAATAAGAGTCTTTTCGGAGTCATAATAATGTGCGCTCATAAAACGTTCATAAATATGAGTCTTTTCGGAGTCATAATAATGTGCGCTCATAAAAGGTTCATAAATATGAGCTTTTTCTGAGTCATAATAATGTGCGCTCATAAAACGTTCATAAAGAAGAGTCTTTTCAGAGTCATAATAATGTGCGCTCATAAAACGTTCATAAATAAGAGTCTTTTCGGAGTCATAACAATGTGCGCTCATAAAACGTTCATAAATAAGAGTCTTTTCAGACTCATTATTATGTGCGCTCATAAAAGGTTTATAAATAAGAGTCTTTACGGACTCAAAATTATGATCGCTCATAATATCTTCAGAAAATATCCTCTTTTAAGAGTCATAAATATGAGCGCTCTTAAAAATGTTTATTGGGAACTTTTCTCTGTGTAAGGTATGCTTTAAAACAGCACAAGCTTCATTGAAACGACCAGTATTCGAAGCTGTTGTGTCGCAGCACATAATTTGTACTGCATTATGAATGCTTTCGTCAAAAAGAGCAGTTGAGACGACCTTAGCTAGATGCAGAAGAACTCTGTAGTTTTGGCACAACAAGAAGCTATAGTCAAATGTTACAATAATTAGCAACGTTTTTTTTTTTAAACTTCGGACATCCAATTCGGTTAATAGTTTTCCATACCAATGGACTGCGACGACGTCATGTACATTGTTCTAAAAGTCCGTTTTTATTACTTCTGTCCTGGATTTTCTCGACTTAGTAGGAATTCGCTGAATCGAGGATTTGTTAATGGGGAAATCATCGCTGCTCAAACCAGGAGCTTTTACGATCGCTGGATGCATGTTAACGGAGTCTGATGTTTACCTGGCATAGAGCTTAAGCTGCGACAAATTAAGGTGTTATGAGATTCTTTGTACCTCTGTTAGAACTTTTATCAGGGCAGGCTGAGTTCAGAATTCAAAATCAGTTCTTCGTCCGAATGTTCTGGACATTCCTAGTCATTAGTAGAAGAAGTAGATGCAACAGCTGATATTCCTTTCCTATTCTTCCAACCGCCTTTTGCCAAGCTCTTTCTCCGCCAATTTTTTGGCAAGAGCACCTAATGCTTGGTTTTCACTTAGTCATTTTTTGTTTGACATGAAATTTAAAAGTTTAAAAAATCACACAAATAACAATTTTTTTTTTGCAATTTTTGCTATAAACATGTGAAGAGATCAGTTGTTCCTACTTTTCGCCATTGTCAAACAGAAAAAAAAATGACAACGTTTTGGCATTTTTTATGTGACTGACAACAACTGACCATGAAAATTGACATAGTGAAAACCAGGCTTAAGCATCCCAGTCTACCTGGCTCTCTCTGTTTCTGTAAAAATACTTTGTCTTCCTCTATTTTCATTCTCTCTAAGGCATCAGCATGTAAAAAAAAAAAAAAACAAATTGGCCATTTCAGCCCTTGAAAGGACTTTGACCGAGCTTCTTATGATCAATTGTGTTGTGTGTGTTATTAAATGTTTGCACACAATTGACCGAGAACTGGACCTACATGTTTTATGCCGACTCCGAACGGCTAAAGTTCATGTTCTCAAGAAGCTTTACATGGCATTATTTACTCTCTGAGGTTTGCCATTGTCTGCAGAGAGGTGGTGACCGATCAGAAAAACTTCAGCATGTGCGATATCAAATAAGATAACATGGTCAATTTTAAAATGATTTTCGTTTACAATTACAATTATGTAAATTTTTCTTACAATTTTTTTTTGCAGCTCTCTCCAAACATGATTAAATTCAATAAGTTTATTCAAGCAGTTTGGAAATGATTTTGTTGGAAATCTTGTTTTTTCGCAAAATATAATGCACTCTTTGACCACTAGATTTGCACTCTCAATGACAACCAGCTTTACTTCGCGACTATTATAAAATAAAACAGGGATGGATGTATAAAACAGGGATAGATGGTAATTTTGCACCATTTACTTGATACTTTTTGAATAAAGTACTAAAAGTAGCAAAAATAGTGCTACTGTTCAGAAATCAAATGACCTGTTGAATCAATTAGCTACTTGAAGAAGTAAATTTTTATTGCAGCTTGACTATCAGAAAAGTCAAAAATCCTTTTGCCTCTAACATTATTCAAACTGTTCAGTCTGATACATCTAAAATGGCAAGAATTTCTTTTTTGAAGAAAGAAATGGTATACTCTCAAACGCTATAGAAGTAGCATCTATATATTCCAGCTGCAATGCCTTCTTCCATTTTAGAACCGTCCATACCACACAAGGTCATTTTTAAATGGAGTAAGGTTCTCATGTTACCAGTTAGATTAAGGGGGATAACTACGACGAAGTTTCGACACCTGAGTTGATTTAGCCATGTCGTCTGTCAGTCTATCTGTCCGTCTGTGGAAACTGCCGTAATTTTTAAGCATCGTACTGAAATTCGATATTTGACCTTATTTCTAAAAAATAAAGAACAAGTTCAAAAATGGGCTAAATCGGATGAAAACCACGCCTACCTCCCATACAACCTCAAAAATGAAAACTCTATAAAGAAGCAAATATTACAGCTACAAAACTTAAATTCGGTATTTGTGTATTCTATGTCAAAAATGAGATGTAAAAGAAAAATGGGTGTCATCTACCCACTAACACGCCCATCTCCCATACAACCCTTAAATTGGAAACTATATAAATAGGCTTCTGTCAAAGCTACATAAGTAAAATTAGATATTTATTAATTTTATAGCAAAATTAAGGCGTGTTAGAAAAATGGGCGACATCTACTTACGAACACGCCCACATCCCATGTGGATGTCATGATATCTCTAACCAGATGCTAAAGAGCATTTTGAACTTATCCTGAGGGTCTAAAATGTGTAATTGTAATTCCATTGTTCAAAAAAGGCAACTCAAAAGAAATCAGTTATAATCGCCCTATACCGCTTCTGTCGGGCATAACTAAACTATTTGAAAAACTAGTTAAAAAGCGTATTTTAATTTTTTTAAATAAAACTTATTTCTTGAGGTCAATGAAATTTGGTTATAGATAGAGTTTGACCATCAAGGATGCCTTACTTGAGTTTTGTAAGATTTTTAATCAGAAAGGAGTTTCTATTTGGTCAAGTTACAGTTAACTATAACGATGATGTTACAGTTAACTATATTACAGAAAAACTATAACGAGCCTTTTGCAAGGGGTGTAACTTCGTCCATATAATACACATTTTTTAAATTAAATTTTGATTGAAGACACTAAGATTCGACATTGTACTGTATTTTATATATTTTATTCAATTTTGCACTGATTGATACATTGATACTGAAATAGTAATAATTATTTGAAGTTCTACTTTCAATTTTGGAAAAACATCTTCTCCATATGAGATTATAAAGGTTGGAAGCTGTTATGGAATTTTAAATACTATTTCTTTTCTACTGCGATGAAGCATATTGCAGACACATGTTTCGACATGAAATTCTGTTCCTTTAAAATCTGTATTGTGAAACTCACCCACGTTTTTTACAATTATTTTCAAGATCGTTTTCCGGATTATCATTTCTTAATAAATTTTCAAGGTCCAGTAAATAACCAAATTTGGAATTTAGATCCCTTAGTCGTGTAAACTGTGAACTTATTTCCTGCTGCAGACGATCAAGAACGCTTTTCATAACGCGAGAAACTCTATAGTAGTTACTATAAAAGTCTAAGTTACTATAGAACTCTATAGGCGTAGGGAAAAAAGTTAAGAACCATTTTCTCATGAGTTTCTCAACCGATTTTGATAATTTTCGTTTTACATGAATCAGAGTGCGGACAAGGAGTGCACCGACTATTTGAAAAAGATTTTATTTGCCAAATTTTTATGAAGATAATTTTTTTTCATATTAATTTTGTATCGAATCAACAGAAAATGTTATGAATTTCGAATTTCGGCCACTGTCGAACTTTAGTTGAATTAATTAAGCTAAAAACAAATTTTTCTTGTATAATTTTGTTTGTCTTGAGAATTATTTGTAGCCCCTCTGCGAATGGCGCCCGGGCATAATAGACCCCCTTTCCCCCCCGCTACGCTACTGATGTTGCACATACTTTCGGGACTGTTTTTCGATATTTTCCTGCAGACTATTTAATAAACTAGCGGCATCTATTGAATCAATAAGAGTTTTTCTGAGCTGTACTAGGTCATGGCTTCAAAGATTAAACTTTGATGCAGCATTATATTAAGTATAAAAAGGATAACAATCGTCCATAAGGATTCAAAGTTATAAGCAAAAATATGCGCTGGCGTTACGTTAGAACACGGAAGTGCTTTTCGACCTGGATTACAAAATTTGCAAAACTCTGCGATTTGAGCTAGACTTTTTGTATAAAACTTTTGTAAGAAGAATTTAAATAAATATGAGTTTATTTTGCAAGTTATCAAAAGTCCTACTCCTACCCCATGAGAAGTTAAAAAAAAAATCCACTAAAATACCAGCAACCAAATTCAAAAACGAAATCAGGCAAACTTCAAGCAATGTGGCGTGATGTTACACACTTTTCAAATTAAAAATAATACCGTAAAAATAATAGCACTAAAGAGTGAAACTAAACAAAACAAAGTAGCCAATCGGTGTGCTCGACCGTTTTTGAATCTGCTGAGAAAAATACCAAAAATTAAGTTTGGCTTGCAGATATTGAAAATGACATTTTCTGTTTCTCGGGAATTTATTTCGCATGGTAGGAGGGTTCAAATATGAACCCGCATACGGTGTCCCAACCTATACGACACTCTCTTATATGTAATATAACAATATAATGATATATGAAGTCATAAGGTCGAAATTTTTGAAAAATCCCGTTTTTGAGATATTTAGAAAAACCGATTTTAACGACCATTTTTGGTCGTAAGTCGCGAAAATTTTCTGATCCTACAGAAATTTTGTGTATAACATATTTTTCTTAATACAGCCTAATAAACAGAAGTATTTTGGTACAAATTTTGGATACATTTTTCCGTTAACAACGTATTTTTGGATAAAACTTTTTTTGGTCGTCTGACAAAAATTTTGCCTTTAACATTTTTCTATGATATTGTCTAATGAATAAATTTTATACTGTCTGTAATTTTCCAAAAAATACCATTTTCGTTATTTTAATAAAAAAAATAAGTTTTATACGATCTTTTTTTATCTTATATATCAAATAAAAAACTTTCTGCGGAAATTGTGTAAAATTATATCAATTATAGTAAATTTTTGAAAAAAATTCGGTTTTTAAGATTTTTGATCGTTTTTCACAAAAACTTTTGTTTAGTCCTACGAAAATTTTGTTCTAAAAAACTTTTTCTTCAAAATTGTCTAATCTATATAATAAACAATATTCAGATGTGCGTTTGGCTAAAATGTTTAAAATATCTCGTTGACGAGATGTTTGGAAAGTAACAAATGATCCAGCAAAATTCCAGTTTGCGATACATGTTAAAAAATCAATTGTATTGACCTTTTTTTCAAAAAAGGCAAAACGCCCAATTATTATTATTATTATTACTTTAACATAATTCCGTAAAATGTGAGAGCGGAACGCTTGATTTTTTTGAAAAAATTCATAGTATATTTTTAGGCATTTTTTGTTTTGTGATTTATTGAAATTTCAAAAATTTTTTAAATTTTTTTTTTCATTTTGAAATTTTCAGTTTCACAAAAAATGTTGAAACTTATTTCGTCGCACCTACTATAGTTACCGCTTTTAATTAAAGGTGTTTTATAAGTATTTGGAACTAAATATTGTTATTTGCACAATTTAAATTTGAATGTGTGACCATCGCTGATTTTTAATTCAGCTTAAAAAAAACAATATATCATGTTTTTTTCTTAATAAAAAACCAGCCCCGTATTTTTTAACGGGAAAGAACTAGTAGTTCCATATTACTAGTTCTAATAGTAATTATAATATTAAAGTGGGACCTTTTTTGCTATTTCCTGTACAAAAATTGGTATTATGTAGTCGGTCTAGAGCGACCTTTAAGAGTTTTCTTACTTTTTTATAATATTAGCTTTTTTTAACTCAAAATAAAATGAAAAATGTTGTTATTGTTCTTTTTTTTTTTTGTATTTTCTATTTTTTAGTGGACGGATTCGACATATATCCCAATTTTATGAGTGATGCTGTGGAAATGGATGACTTAATATTCGAGTCATTAATGCTTTTACCCACAGTTCAAAAGAATGGTTTCACATTTATTTACGACCTAAGCGGGTAGGACCAATATATTTAAATAAATGATTTTTTTTCTTAAAATATATTATTTCATTGCCAGAATCACGAAGAATTTTATAGGCATGCTATCGCCGAAATTTTCACGACTCATAAACGCAAAAGGTCAAGTAATGCCCTTCACCAATCGTGTCATACATATAATACAGAAGGGCTTCCTAATGAATGCCGCTTCAGCGTTGGTCATGCCTTTTTTGAGCAAGGAAATTAAAGAAAGGGTTCGTTTTTAACTCTATATCTCTAACTGTAAATTTTAAATCAGCTGTTGTTTTCTTTTAATTGCAGATTTTTACACATGATGGCAAGAATTTTGATAAAATGCGCGCTATGATTGGTTATGAAAACTTACCTGCCGAATATGGTGGTCCGGAGGAAAATGTTCTGGATGAAAATATTCTATACGATCATCTGTTGCAGCATTCCGATTATTTGCTAAAATTGCAAAGCTATCAAAAATGTGCTCAATAGTACAAATTTTGTTGAGATTTTTGTTTTTTTTTTTTATAAGGGAACACTTTGTTGATATAATTATTAAGATTTTTACAACTAAAAACTTAAAGGTGTAACTAAACACTTAAAAAATTGTGTAAATGTAAATAATTATAGGCGATTTTTATAAATAAGCAAATATTTTTCTTGCACGGCACTTGTTTTTGTGTTTATTTCTTAAAACTTATTTATGACTGACAAACGTTTAAGAGCTGCTGTAGTATCAGACAACAAGCGGTCTCTGGTTGTGGATATTGCGTGCTCTAAACATTTTCGCGCAGCCTAGACACTTTTTTAACATAGACAAACACCTTAATAAGCAATTAGCTTATTAAATACAGGACTTGGCAGCACTGTTTTTTTTTCAATTTTCTTAGCAGCTACATAAATCGGAGATGTGTTTATTAAGATATATTTTTGTTTACCTGAAGGCAAAAACAGTTTTGTTTAGCTTAGCAGTGACATGAACCACACAAGTAACTGCATTTAATTTTATGCCGCCTTGCAGTGGCGCTGCATTTTTGATAGCGTTGCCAAGGCACTGTAATTTTTAAAGTGACAAAACAAAACCGATGCAGTTGTTTGTTAAGCTCTTTGTGTTCTGACTCGGTTTTTTACAAGTTTTAATTAATAAATATTTAAATAAAGTTTACAGTAATTCATATAAAATTTGTTGCTATAAAAGGATAAAATAAGCACTTGAAAATATGTCCTCGAAGGGTGTGATTTGTTTTGATATCTCCAAAAATGAACGCTTCCAGCTGTCGGACAACTACAAAATGTTACACAGAAAAATCAAGACCCAGTGGAAGGTGGAACAGTGAGTAACAATAAAATTAAGAAAAATTAAATTCAGTTCAATAACAAGATAACCTTAACTTGAGCCTGGATTACTGCTATCATAAAAAAAAATAATATATTTATGATAATAATAAAACAAATTAGAAAAAGTTAAAATAATAAGATTTCCAATATAATAATGTATATAAACAAATTATCAGATCTTACCACGATTAATAGGAAAAGTAATTTAAAATTATTTTTTACTTTGTAGTGATTTTGAAGTAGGTTTTTTTTTTTGTTAAAAAGTTTTTATTTCTTTCTTTTTAGAGAATATGATAAATTTAAGGAAAAGTTTGTAAACACAATTATTTAAGCTCATAATTTAAAAAATGTGTTTTTCTGTCGTTTCTTATCCTTTTCTCTTTTGAATTTTTTAATACATATGCAAGAATTATTAAGGAAAATTTAAAATATTTCACTATTTCATGGTTTGTTGGTTATTTTCAATTTCTGCCTCTTTACAATTTTTATTAAAGTGCCACGCCCTATTTTGAATCCCGCCTATGTAATTTATTGATCATACTTTAAAATAATTCAACCTTGACCTGCACCAAATTTCAGTTCCCTAGCATCAGTATTAACCGATATACAGTATTTCCTTAAAGTGCCTCACGCTATTTATAATCTCTCCCCCTTTTTAATTATTCTACCTACCCACCTACCAAATATTAGTACCTAAGTTTCAATATTGACTGAAATGCAGTGTTTTTCTATTGTGACACGCCCCTTTGTTAAATCTAATCTACTTTCTTGATTATGTTTAATTAAAACTCTACCTTTTCTCGTATTGATTTCAATACCCTAGTGTCAATATTAACTGAGATCATATTGTAATAATTGTGCTTACCTCAGTACTAAATATCAGTATTCAAGTGTCAGTATTATTCGAGATACAATATGTTTCAAATATTTCCACACCCCTTTATCATATAACGCCCACTTAATTGAAATTAATTTTTTATACTTGTGCCTACCTCTGTAGTAAACTTTAGTACTCTAGTGTCAATATTATTCGAGATACAGAGTTTTTATAATATTGCCACACCTCTTTGTCGAATAACGCTCACTTAATTGACCGTAATTTTTGATAATTGTACCTACCCTTGCATGTTTGCTGTAAATGTCAGTACCCTAGTGTCAATATTTACTGAGATACAGTGATTTTCTTATAGTGACACGCCCCTTTATCGAATACCGCCCACATTATTGGCACAAGTTGTTATACTTGTGAATACCTCTGTACTAAATTTTAGTATTCTAGTGCCAATAGTATTCGAGATACAGTGTTTTTTCAATATTGCCACACCCCTTATTGAATAACGCCCATTTTTTTTTTACAAAAATTTGTACTTATTGTGCCTACCGCTGTAGTAAATTTCTGTACCCTAGGGTCAATATTATTCGAGATACAGTAATTGTCTTATATTGCCACACCCCTTTGTCGAATAACGCCCACTTTCTTGATAGTTATTTTCAATAATTGTGCCTACCTCTGTGCTAAATTTCAGTCCTGTAGTGTTAATTTTATACGAGATACAGAGTTTTTCCAATACTGCCACACCCTTTTTTAGAACAACGCCCACTTAAGTATTTGTAGTTTTTCATATATGTGCCTGCCCTTTTAACTTTACAGTGAATTTTATTTCTGTAGTGGCAATATTGACTGAGATAAAGTGTTTTTCTTCTTGAGACACGCCCCTTTGTCGAATACCGCCCCCTTTTACAGTCGGGCACCTCCGCGTTGATGGTCTCTATATGTTGACAAAAAATTACGGTAATCGGGCAAGTACTTTAAGAGTAATCGATGTACATACATTCACAAAAAAAAAAAAAAAAAAAAAAAAAAAAAACAGAGAAACGAACCAACTTGAGAACCTCCTCCTTTTTGAAGTCGGTTAATAAAATTATATCACATTTGATTTTATATCACATTTTTTAGAAAATTGATATCTATTTGAACTTTGTTATTTGGTATTAAAATGCATTAAATTTTTAGTTCTTAAGGAAATGACAACTTCATTCGTCGATGTTGTTGACTCTAAATTCAACAACACCCAAATGATTGATGGCGTAAAGGAGCTTCAATAACCTGATGAGCTGGATTATGACATACAGTAACTATAGCTGATGGATTTCCACTTTTAGTTCTTTTAATTTTCTTTTTGGATTTTAATATTTAATAATTGTAATTTTTTTAATTTAATTTCTTTTTTCAGTTTAAACAATTCCTTTTCATTTTCCGTTTCCAACTTGATTTGGTCCAACCTAGCTTGCAGTACGTCATTGGCAGTAGTGTCGGTTTTTTAGCGGCAATATTTTGCGGAAACCACACCAACGGCGGCGTTACTGTCACTACCAACAACCACATGGCAACACATGTTGGCAATGGTAGTAGTGCCGGCGGTGTTGCCGTAGTCTTTTCAACAAGTGCACTGCCAACATTTATCCCACTTGCTACAGCTCCACTGTAGTGTGCGTCGCTATC
This sequence comes from Tetanocera ferruginea, assembly GCA_958299015.1. Lineage (NCBI taxonomy): Eukaryota > Metazoa > Arthropoda > Insecta > Diptera > Sciomyzidae > Tetanocera > Tetanocera ferruginea. The sequence continues at coordinate 15,393,853 of OY282641.1, read as the reverse complement.
GAACATAGCGTTATCTTCCTCGAAATCCATCGGCAATAATTCCTGTATGGCATAATCCAGCTCATCAGGTTGTTGAGGCTCCTTTCCGCCACCAGTTGCAATGACGTCTCTTTTGAAAGCAACTATATTTGTTCGCGCTGTCGTTTTCATTCTCGTCCACTGAGACTTCAATTTTGGAAGTGCTGAATGCACTCCGTTGTAGCATTTTTTTTGCGATCATTTGAGTGTTGTTGATTTTGGAGTCAACAAGATCGATGAATGGAGCTATAATATCCTTGAGGAGCTCCTTCTCTTCCAACGTCCAATTCCTTTCTCTTCCACGTTTCTATAAATATATATATAAGTTAGCAAACACCAATTTAAATTCAAAAAAGAAGGAACTTACTTTTAAAGCGGCTTCCATTTGCGTGATTGTCAAAAAATAAGCTTATAAAAAACAAAGCTAATAATAACATCATCTGTCAAAAGTAAACAAAAAAGGGTACGTTCAACGATAAAATCTAAGATCAGTTCACAATAGATGCATTAAATTCGACTTTTGTTAGATTTGTTCTATTACTATGAATCCTTAAAAGTAACTTAGAATCACCTAACTAAAATTGACTTTAGAAGTGACTTTTTCCGTTTCTATTACTAAGGGCAAATGTCTTCAATTTAATTGGTACGTTTCCCGGAAGGTGTTTTAGCGCTTACCGTATTTATTTCCTTGCAACTCTCGGAAAGATGCTAGGTCGTGACTGGAATTCATAGTCTACATAGAAAATATTTGTTATTTTTATGTGATATCTAGTTGGCGCAAGCCAGCGAAGCGATCGAAGCTTCCATGGAACAAGTTGTTTGAGATGTTTAGATTAAAATAACTCTCGAATGGATTGACCGATCTTAAAATTTATTTTGCTGAACTGTTCTACGATTTCTAACTAAGGTTCTCCCTAGAAAGAAGTATTCACTGAAATAGTTTTCTTCTAACATGCTTGTGTATGTATCAGTCAACGAAAAAAACCGAACGAAATAAAACGACATAAAAAAACTTGCGGCGAATGTTTTTTACAGCTATTTATCAATAAATAGTAAAAAACAAGATGTCCCAATTTTATTTATGAAGGAAAATAATTAGAAAATAAAATACAAATACATGAAATCTGTTAACTGTTTAAATAAAATAAATTTGCAGTTTTTATTCTTATTTTAGTCGTATTGTATTATTTCTTTGGTTTGCGTTGTTGTTGTTCTGTATGTTTTCGTTTTTGCGTTTTAGTGGAGAAATGAAAACAATAAGAAATAAGAAAGAACAGTAAGGAAAGTCGGTGAGCCTAAGTATTTAAGTCTTCATCTAAGGACTGCGCCGAATGAAATTGTCCCATACATTTCTTTTCATACTGTGCAATTCAAAGTTTGTGCATTTAAAAATTTTCATCATAGTAGGTTCGAAATAAGTATCAGAAAATAATATGTGTTGGTTTTATTTTATAGAAATTTATTTAACGCGAAAATGGCAAACGAACTCGAAGTGCGAAAACAAATTATTAAAATTTTTCAAGAAAATCCACAGTCAAAAGAATTGTCAAAGAGGTAGGAGCTAACAGAAAAACTTTTTCACGCGTTATAAAACACTTTCAGGAGGCACTGATCGGAAGACTTGTTCTGGCAAAAAAAAGGGTCCATATGATGAAGTCAAGACAAAGAAAGTGGTAACTCTCCTTAAAAAATATCCATGCATATCAGGAAGGAAATTGGCAAGGAAGGCTGAATGTTCAGAAACTAAGACGTACAAAGTGCAGAAAGTTCCATATAGAAACGCCGTAAAAAATGAAACCGCAAAAAAAAAGAGCTCAAGAGCTGAAAATAATTTTTTTTATAAATTCGAATGCTGCATTATAGACGACTAGACTTAAGTTTTAGCTAAATTTACCCAGCTTCCTGGACAAGAATTTTGTACAGCCGATTCTCGGGAAAATATTGCTGAAAAATTCAAAACCAAAAAAGTGCAAAAATTTCAAAATAAGTTTCTGGTATGGCAGGCAATTTGCAGCTGCGGCAAAAGAAGTAAATCATACGTTACATCCGGCACAATTAATTGCGATATATACGTTAAGGAATGTTTGCAAAAAAGATTGCTGCCATTCTTACGCCAACATGAAGTGCCCACGTTGTTTTGGCCTGACCTTGCTTCATGTCACTACATTAAAGCTGCCTTACATTGGTTCTAAAGGAATGAAGTTGTTTTTTTGCCTTGAGATGCTAGTCCACCTAACTGCCCAGAGCTTGACCGATCGAGAAATACTGGGCTTTAGTTACACAGAAAGAAAAAACTATTGGTATTTTTAACAATCTTTGCAGTTAATTGACCACCAATGCAAATTGTTGTTGTAAAATTTTGAGTTTGACCTCACTTTACAGTCTAGAGATGCTTAGAGATGCCTAGAGATGCTAGTCCACCAAACTGCCCAGAGCTTGACCGATCGAGAAATACTGGGCATTAGTTACACAGAAAGAAAAAACTATTGGTATTTTTAACAATCTTTGCAGTTAATTGACCTCCAATGCAAATTGTTGTTGTAAAATTTTGAGTTTGACCTCACTTTACAGTTAAATTAACAGAATTTAATTGTAAGTTTTACTATCAATGTTAATTGTTGTTGGTTTGTTACTATTATTGTAGTTAGCTCAACCAAAAGAAAAGTAGTTTTTTTTACGCTTGCTTTTTGTTGTTATTTTTCCAACTATTTAAATAGTTAAGGATACTAACATTAATGGTTACTTTATATGTATAGAATTTGTTGGTCTTTATTAACTATTTTGCAAGTTAATTTAAACAATTCAAAATTGTTACTTTTTCGATACCATACCATTAAAATGTCTGTCTTCTCTAAGCAATATTTTTTAAATGTGTTTTGCAATATTTATTTTATCGTTATAAACATCTCAGTGAAAGTGTGCTAGATTTAAATTCTAATTATGTTTAATTAACAGTTTGGTCAAAAATAACCTTCTAATAAGTTTGCTTACAATCTTGAAAAAAATTGTGCATCAACCGATCAGAAAAATTTTTTTATTGAAAAAACTTTTCGCCGCGGCTGGGGATCAAACTCGGGCTCCGAGCGTGCTAAGCCACACACTAAACCTGCACGCCACGGTCACCACTTCGGGGTTAGTTTTACTATTTTTACAGTAAAAGAAAGTGACAATTTTTTTCCGTAAAATTAATCACTTTTCCTAGGTTGGTCCAATTTTAATCTACTTTTTGGTTAAATCTACCAATCAAAATTTATCTGTGTCAAAACAACTAAAAAAGAGGCCAAGAACTTTCAAGACTTCCAAAGAAAATGGAACCTAGCAGCTGTGAGAGTGTCGGTTGCTACCATTAAAACATTAATGAAAGGCATTCCTGAAAAATTAAAATTTTTTATTAAAACCTAAAAATTTCTAATTACTTAAATTATGTATGTTATCTGAAAATAATTTTAAAAATAAAACACTTTATTTTATTGAAATCGGATAGTTCAAGAGATTTTATAATTTTTGTATGGGACAATTTTATTCGGCGCAGTCCTTAAGTAAGGCGGGGCATGTGAAAAGAAGGTGCTCCAGGGTTTCTTGGACACGTGGTTCCTTGCACTTCCTGCAGTTGTCATCCATGGTTATACCCAGCTTTTCAGCGTTGGCCGCCACCATGCAGTGACCTGTGAGAATTCCCACCAGTGTCCTGCTGTCCCTTCGGGTGCGAGCCAGGATAAACGACGTTCGTTTACCGCATGCTATATCGCATATGGTTTTCGAGATCTTGCATGTTGTCGTTTCTTTCCATCTACGACTCACTGCTTGTTTGGCTCCAAAATCGAGGTTTTTGTACAATTCCTGTAGTGGACGTGTTCTGTGAACTCTGATCCCAGCCCTGCACCCTCCATTGCTAGTTCGTCTACCATCTCGTTTCCGTCAATGCCCCTGTGGCTTGGAACCCAAAAGTTACACACTCTCTTTGAAGTGTTCAATGCATCTAGTGCGTCTTTGCTTGCTAGGACATTTCTAGACTTGACGGTATCAGCACACATGGATTTGATTGCCGCTTGGCTATCCACAAAGATATTAATTAAAGAGTGATGAGTGTTTGTACTAAAAGCTATCTCTGCGGCCTTCCTGATGACAAAAACTTCCGCCTGGAAGACACTGCAGTGGTCCAGTAATTTGTATGCTTGCCTTATATCGGGCTCTGCGCAATACACTGCCACACCTACTCCCGTTTTAGAGCCATCTGTGAATTTGTTGACCGCCCTCTGGGCCTGTTTGATATCTTTGCTCCAGTCGGTTGGTCCTAGAAGTGTGGGTATTTTGGGTTCGAGAGTTGTGCTAGGGATGATGTTGTCTGTGCTAATGATTGCATCCTTGCCAATTCTACAGTGTTAAAAATTTTTTTTGCGGAAGTTCCCAGCTGCCGTAAGCCACTGTGCCGTTTTACTACCTGTTGGTTTTACATATGGGCATTTCCACAGAAAGGTCTACCGGGACTGAAAAAAAAAAATTGTTAAATAAACAAATAATTTTTTTGTTATTATTTAAAAAAAATGCTTGAATTTTTATAATTTACTGCATTTACAACTAATTTCAGTTTTTATTCTGAGAAAATTGGCCTGATATCTGAGAAATATGTTTTTCTTGCTATTAGCTGCTTTTAAGGACTTTTTCTCTTTAGTATTTTTCATTTATTTATCAACGTTATGTTTGCACTCTTCTTATAAAATTTATATATAAACTACAAATAAAAAATAAAAAATAAAAAGATACCAAACAAAGCACGATTTACGGTAAATTTTTTATATTGCTTTAATTACTATTCGAATGTCGCGTTCTTGTACTTAAATCATAATTTGTTATCAGAACTTCGTGATCCTTCTAAGCAAGTGTCTGAAAATTGTAACATAAATCAAATTTGGTCGTTTCCTATAAAAGAAAAATTACTGCAGGAAAAAATCATACTAAACATTTAATATTGATCATCAAAATTTGTCGTGTTTGCGATCATGCGCCGTTTTTTTAATGCACTTTGTATGGGAAGTATGGAAAGGTTTCATTCGATTTTGCTGAATTTTTTGCTAAGTGTTAATAGTTCAAATTAAAGCTCATGAGCTACTTCTCAAGTCATTGGATTGATTTTTAATAGAATATTAAGAAATTTTCAATTTTGAGAACGTCAATTTGTATGGGAGGTATACGTGGTTTTCATTCTATTTGGATTATTTTCGAACATGATCTTTATTTTTACGATATAAGCTTAAATATCGAATTTCATTACGATAACTTAATAATAACGGCTTTAATCATGTCAACAGATGGGGGGACATACAACAAAAGGGACATACATGGTTAAATCAACTTAGATTGTGATACTGCAGGATAATGTATGCAGTTTTATATATCTGCCACGCCTCCTTATGGGCGTAAAAAACCTCGTCATAAAATAAATAACAACATACGCAGTACGGGTGGGGTTAAAACAATATATCATAATTTTTCTCACAAGCCTCATATGTATTTTGTTGTTTTTTTATTAATATTACTAAAACAAAACTCCCAAATAATATATACGATGTTTTTGGTAGGTAATGTAATATTTAGCTGAAATTACTTTAACTAATTCTTATTACAAACGTGATGAGAAAAAATGTCGCGTGCTAGATGTCGCGTTCGCGATCAGGCTTAAGCTCAATAAAAAAAAACTAATGGAAATATGTCAAAATGACAACTATTTCTTGAAAGCCACATTAATCTGTTGTAATTTACAATTTACCGCTGTAAAATATTATGTTGCGTTTCGCAGATATCTGCATTTTTCTAGATGCAGTCGAAAACGAGTTCCATTTTTTGTCGCGTTCGCGATGCCATGTTTATTGCTAATATTTTGGAAATATAAAATCTAGAGAACCTAACTTTTTTTTCTAAATATAGTGCTAATAAAATGCTATCTAAAACTTGAAAAAGGAGAAAATTTGTTCTGAGTTTTCTTTATTACTCTGCTCCTCACAGGCGTACCAATGTCGCGTTCGCGACTATGGAAATGCCCATATGTCTAGAGGATCCAGACATAGAATGGTTTCAAGAGCTTTCGTTGGAGTTGACTTCAGCGCGCCGGATATGTCTTAACTTACCACTTAAAAATATATGGATTTTTCCATTTTGAATTTTCGAAACTAACAAAGGATACATTAAATTAACTTCTTGATAAACTTTCTCTTTGTTATAAGAACTGGATCTTGTCTTTATGTATTATATATAAAATTTTTTAAATAACTAATATGAAATTATTGAAACCTTCGAAGTATTTGAAGTAATTTTTTTGATACTTTTTTTAAATTTCGGACAGCATCTGTGTCATAAATTTGTATTATATCCAAATAAACATTATCTACAAAAACTAAATTAGAACAAACATCAAAATTTCAGAACAGAGAAGCTGCATTATCCTGGCGTCCAATTAACCTCAATGTATCGTGAAATAACACATTCTGAGAACTTCTCGCGTAATAATGTCAAAATCACCCATGTTATGTGGCTTCTAGTGCCGTCTTTATGAAACCACATCGTCAATCGTAGACTAAAACAAGTTTGTTATCATACAAACTACCGCTCTGCACTGACAGCTCCACACAGTTTTCGAAAAAAAAAACGCAAAAAAAACTAAAAAATAGTAAAAACTAAAAAAATTTTAAACCCATGAGAGTCTTAAACTTAGTTTTAGTATTTGACGTGGTTTAAAATTTAAACCTATGCGGGATTAAAACTTAATTTTAGTATTTGACGGGATTTACATTTTAAACCCATGCGAGACTAAAAGTTAGTTTTAGTATTTGACGTGGTTTAAATTTTAATAAAATTTCGGTGTCATCATATATCGATGGTTAAGCTCACTAAAGTGATAAGTGAAAAATTTCAAATGTTCAGGAACGTCAATTTTGTTTTTAAATTTCAATACATCTCAATACAAAACACTAATTTTAACTGTTTATAAACCTATAAAGTATACTGACACGCATTCACTGGCTATGCATTTTCAATAAATTTACACAAGGTAGATATTATATTGATGGATTGAAAAATGCAGTAAACCTATTTTCGTCAAAAGGTCACTTATCATTTTTGTGCGCTTAACCATCGATATACAGTACAGGATTGACTAAAAGTTAGTTCAAGATATTTAACCATGTTTTCAATATCCCGCTGTTCTCAAAAATACTGTTTTTTATGTAAAATTAATATTTGTTGAAACTTTTTACAATTTAATAACATTCTTCATACATATCAGAGAACTACATGAGACCATTCGTCATTTTTTGCCACTCGAATTACAATCGTCGTCAGCCACAATCGCACAAAAAAAAATGCATGCATACTACTCGAGTTCGTTATTTTGACAACACATTCAAAACACCATTTGAATTGTTCTTTCAACATGGGTTGACAAATCAAGGAGGCCGCCTAAAAGTAAAACTTATAACTCTAAATCTAACATTAAGTCTAGTTATAATAAAAACATTAGTTCTAATATTAGCAATAATAATTCCAACAATTCTAATGCTAAGAAAACTATATATAAAAATATTCCAACTTTACCTAATCCAAAAAACACACCTTCCGAAAAAAAACTACCTTACACCAGTCATAGCTCTGATCCTAACTGGAAACTTAAAACTAATATCTTCCCAACTTTCACTCGGCAGATCAATCACACTACAAAATCTCCTAACTCGAATCACACACTTCCATCTTCTTACCCAAAACGAGTCTCATTTAATCTCAATCCTAACTCTGATGCACCATCAGATAAAAATGAGAGCAACATTCTCCACACTCTCTATCCTAACTTTGTTCATTCCCATACTAAAAACCCATCTCCTTCCGCTTTAGTCACGAATGAAGTCCATAACCAACCTGGTAGCCCTACTTCTTTCATCGATCCTCTTCAACCACCAAAAGTTAAACTTACTTTAAATTCTTGTGCTGACAATGAGAGCAGATATGCCCTCTCTCGTCTGAGAGAGAACAGTGTTTACAACAATGTGCGTCTATATCTTGCTTATATGCTTAAGGCACCGGTATCCACCTGTATAGATGGTAAAACCAAGACAAACCTCAAAGTCTTGATACAGCAAGAAGGTTTACCTACTGATGTCGATGAATTACGTAAGTTATTTACCAGTTTCCACGAGCAACTCGGTTTGACGATCCAACAAGTCAGAGAAGATCTTGACACGTACGGTGCTCATGTAAGGTCAAAACATGTCTCTTACCTTCAAAAGTCCCGTAAAGAGCAGCAACAATATTATTCCTAACCAACTTTCGCATAATCAAAACTCTATTCCAAGCCCACTATTTGTATCTCTGTACTACCAAAACGTTAGAGGATTACGCACCAAAATCTCTACAGTGTTTCTAAACTCTCTTAAACTTCCCTACGATATTTTTGCCCTAACTGAGACCAATCTTACCCAGGATTTCAAGGATACTGAGGTTTTACTCTGATTTCGTGGTGTTCAGAGACGATGGACTCGATAAAGATGATCTCTCCTCAGGTCGTGGTGTCCTTCTTGCAATTCACAATCGTTTCGACCCATCCTTTGTAAAAAAATCCCATACAGCTAATTTTGAATTTATATGTGCCAAAGTCTGTATCGCTAAGCGGTTCATATTCATTATCTGCTGCTATATTCGCCCTTCTCAACCAGTGAATGGTTATCAGCTCGCAGTAGACGCAATTGATTCACTTTTTGATCTTATAGACCCATCTGACACAGTTATATTTCTGGGGGACTTTAATCTTCCCAGCCTACAATGGGTTCTGTCAGATGACGAGTGCCATTATTTCGCTTCAAATGCTACATCTGAAAAAGAAATTCTCTTTACTAGCTGCCTTTTAGACTCTGGCCTTTACCAGTTGAGCGGAGTAACAAACAATATAGGCAGACAATTAGACCTTGTCTTTTCTTCAGATTCAGATAATTGTGTAGTCTCTGCTAGTAACCACCTTCTTTCAACACTCGATCACTACCATCCTCCTCTATCTCTTACCCTTTCTTACAACAATAATATCATAAACACACACTTTGAACACGCGTATAGCTTCAACTTTCGGAAAACTGATTTTGTAAAACTTGAGATCTTAATCAGTAGAATCGATTTCCAACATCTTTTCGATAATGCCCATGAAAATGTTGATAATGCTGTTGCTCTCTTCTATGACAAAATTTTCGACTGCTTCACACAATCTGTCCCATTTAATAGGCAGAATAACTTTTTGTCATCTCCCCCCTGGTACAATAAGGAATTACGCTCACTTCGTAATAAAAGAAACAAACTTTGCCGCACTTATTTAACTACTCGTTCTTCTATTGACCTCACAAACTATCTTCACGCCTATAACCATTTTTCTGCACTCTGTGAACATCTATATGACTCTTATCTTGCTCATATTCAAACAAAATTGGTGTCGGATCCTAAAAGCTTCTACAAGTTCATCAATATTAAAAGAAAATCTGACAACTATCCATCTACCCTTACTTTTTCAGATATCTCCTCAGATAACCCGGAAATAATTGCAAACCTATTTGCAAATTTCTTCAGTCAGTCATTCATAAGTCATAAGGATGAATTAGACTATGAATACTTTTCTTCACTAAGGAATTGTGCTCAAACATCGCTGACTTCTGTTGATATTACACTAACTGATGTCTTAGAAAAGCTACATAATCTAAAAGATGATTTTTCTCCTTGACCCGATGGGTTGCCTGCTATTGTCATCAAAAAATTCGCGAACTTTTTGGCTTTTGACACTCTTTCAACTTTCTATTTCTAACTCAGTTTTTCCAAAGTTATGGAAGAATTCGTACATAATCCCTTTACATAAAAAAGGACCTAAAAATGATATTGCTAATTACAGACCTATTGCAAAACTGTCATGTACTCCCAAAATTTTTGAAAGTATTATCTACGATATTCTCTTTTTCCATTGCAAATCTATCTTTCCTCCTAGTCAACATGGTTTTCTCAAGGGTAGATCGACTACCACCAACCTCACACAATTTGTTTCAAACACTTTATGCTCGTTGGAAAATGGTTACGAAGTTGATGCAGTTTCCACCGACTTTAGTAAAGCGTTTGACAAAATCTCACACACTATCATCCTTCTTAAGCTTAAAGCCTTTGGTTTTCCATCTCTGTTTATGTCATGGATTAAATCTTATCTTGAAGAACGCAGTTATAATGTCATCTTTAGATTTTCCAATTCAAAATCTTTTACAGCTACCTCTGGTGTCCCACAAGGCAGTCACCTTGGTCCTTTGCTATTCGTCTTAACAATTGCTGATGTTGATGGTATCATCAATGAATCCAATCTTTCTGTGTATGCTGATGATATGAAAATCTATCGGCGCATACAAACTAATGCCGATTCTCGCAAACTTCAAGACGATCTGGTCAGCTTTTCCATTTGGTGTCAAAATAATCTTCTGGAACTCAACGTCAGCAAATGTCAAGCTATAACATATTCTCGTAAGCGACTCCAACTTCCTCCGAGACCGTATTACATTCTCGGCAAGCCAGTTCCCTCTGTATGCTTTTTACGGGATTTAGGCGTTATTTGCGAGAAGGAACTTAACTTTCGGTCTCATGTTGATAATATCATTAGTAGAGCCAACTCTGCACTTGGTTTCGTGAAACACTGGTCCAGAGAGTTTTCCAATCCTTACGTCACTAAATCTCTCTATCTTTCCTTTGTAAGACCCATCCTCGAATATGCCAGCCAGGTTTGGTCTCCCATCTACAACACCCATTCAATGCGAATCGAAGCCGTTCAACGTAGATTCATTCGTTTCGCTCTTCGTGGTCTTCCCGGCTCTGACAGTTTCAACTTATATCCTTATGCCAACCGTCTGAAGTTGATTAACATGCAAACACTTGCAAAGCGAAGGGAAGTTGCCGATGTTCTCTTCATTCATCAACTAGTATGCGGTACCATTAACTGCCCAGAACTACTCCAATCAATATCCTTTAATACCAACCCACGCAACCTATATACCTCTCTTCCACCTTAACTTTCACCGCACCGACTATGGATGCAGTGAACCTATAACCAGAATGCTTCGGGTAACCAATAGATTGATCAGTGAATTCGATTTTCACCTGAGCAGACCACAACTCCGAAATATCCTTCTTAACTCCAACGACACTTCCTCCCCATCTCTAATGTATTCTTCTTATTAAGATATGGTACCATTGTAAATTAAAATACTCCCTGTTAATTATAAAATTTAGTTCTTAAGTATTCAAACTGCTTGTATTAAACTTAAATATAAATAAATAAATAAATAAATGTTCTCTGATACATATGCCAAAAGCAAAAGCGAAAAATACGAATTGGTCAATTCAGCCCTTGAAAGTGCTTGACCGAGCTTCTTATAACACTGGTTTACAGCCAATATGTACTTTGAATGCCACTATCCTTTTCTCATGTAAAATCGGTCGCTAATTCCGAAAAAAATTTTTGCTTTTTTCTGTCACTCCGCTTTCGAGATATTGCCCACTGTAGGGTTTTCAACGAAAAAAAAAGTTGGTTCCACTTAATTGAATTTATCTCCAGAACCAACAACAGTAATCAAACAAATGATATATCAAATAAAAGCTAATAAAATTTCTTACAAACAATGCACACATCATTTTTTCGTAGAGCTTTTAGTTTTGGCGGAATAAATTCAAATTTCGGGGATTTTTTTTATTTTTCAGAACAATTTCCAAAAAAAGACAAAATAGTTGCAAATTTCGTAAAGAAATAAAAATATTTTGTTACTTTTGATATTTTTTACTAAAAGCCTTTATTTTTTCAAAAAAAAAAAGCTATTGTTGAAGAAAATCTATTGAGAAATGAAAAAGTTGTGTTCAATGGAACGAAAGCACCCAAGTTATGTTATTTTTAAAAATTTTATTGTTATATAAATAAATTGGGTTATTGTACTATAATTTTTTATTTTTCATTTTTATTGTTCATAGGAAACAAGTCAAGGGTTTTGCGAAAGAAAAGATAAGAACAAACAGGCTACAATAAAAACAGGTAGGCTCACGACTGAGAGTGCAGCCGTCGAAACCGTCACAGCAAAACGTCTGATTTCGACACTTATGGCTATACGAAAGAGAGCCTAGCTGTTTTTATTATACCACGTGAATACGTATTTTGTGTTTTTTGACAGTTATTTACAGTTAATACAGTAAGCCAAGTATTTTGTGTCAATCGTGCAAATTAATATTGTCTGAATGGAGCTCGGGTAAAAAATGATGATCTGGAGACAGCCGTTTTGCCACCTAAACGATTGCTATTTTTGTCCGGCCAAAGTGACTGGTGTTGGAAAACACAAAAGAGTGATATACGCCACTGTCCCGACTGTTTCATTGCCAGTATCTCATTCTGACGATATTCCATATCCTACTTGTCCCGATTCAACATGTGAAAACAATAGAAAATCCGTAAATTCAGTGGAGTCGCAAGGAACCACAGGTGGTAGTACTATTACAACTGAAAGCACAACTCACCTTTTATCGCAAGCGCAGCTGAATGATTGGATAAGAGATTTGGAACTATCAAAGGAAAAATCGGAATTGCATGCTTCTCGTATGCAACAATTCAACTTTTTGAAACCCGATGTTAAGGTGACATACTGCAGAAATCGTAAAAAACCGTTTGTTATACACTTTACTAAGAATGACAATATCTGCTATTGCGTAGACATTCCTGGCTTATTTAATACCTTCGGTCAGCCGTACATTTCCAAAGAGTGGCGTTTTTTTATTGATGGAAGCAAAGTGAGCTTGAAGGCAGTATTACTTCATATAGGAAACAAAAAGTCATCGATTCCGATCACACATGCAGTCAACAAAAAGGAAACGTACGAAACAATGGCGAAGCTATTGACATGTATTAAATATGAACAACACGACTGGAAAATATGTTCTGATCTCAAAGTCGTTGGTATGCTTTGTGGTTTACAGAGTGGCTACACAAAGTACTACTGTTTTCTCTGCAAGTGGGATAGTCGACACGTCAACACCACTATTACAAAAAGGACTGGCCAGAAAGAATTGAGTCGAAAGTTGGAGAGAGCAACGTCAAAAACGTTCCACTCGTCAAAAAGAAAACATAATTCTCCCACCGCTGCACATCAAACTTGGACTTATGAGAAACTTTGTCAAGGCGTTAGACAAAGAAAGCGAAGCATTCACATATTTGAAAATGATTTTTTCAAATCTTTCTGATGCCAAGGTAAAAGAAGATGTCTTCGTTGGACCGCAAATAAAAAAGGTGTTAAACGATCTTCAATTCGCAGAACTATTGTCACCAGTTGAGGCAGCGGCGTGGGATTCTTTTAGGACGACTGTTTCTAGCTTCCTCGGGAACAATAAAAGTGAATCTTACGAGAAAATAGTCAGTTGCTCAAGAACTATAAAAAGATGGGCGTAAATATGTCTCTGAAAATTCACTTTCTGCACTCCCATTTGAATTTTTTTCCGAAGAATCTCGGTGACGAGAGCGATGAACATGGGGAAAGATTCCAACAACAGATGAAAGCAATTGAGAATCGGTACCAAGGATTTTGGGACGAAGGAATGATGAGTGACTATTGATTTTTCATCAGAGAAACCGATTCCAAATTAAATAAACGACAAAACAAGATTTAATAATAAGATAAAAATTATTTACAATGTAAATAACAATATAAATGATTTAAGGGAACAATAAAAATTATTAATAATAATTATATACCATTTTAAATAATGTAAAAATAATGTAAATTATTAAAAGAACAATAAAAATGAAGAATATATGATTTTATTACAACAACCTTTAGTTCTCATTTTTTTTATGGCAATAAAATAAGTCCAAATGCATAAATTGATAATCACACAATTTGAGTGATTCCGTTCCATTAATTACAACTTTTTCATTTCTCAATAGATTTTCTTCAACAATAGCTTATTTTTTTTGGAAAAATAAAGGCTTTTAGTAAAAAATATCAAAAGTAACAAAATATTTTGATTTCTTAACGAAATTTGCAACTATTTTGTCTTTTTTTGGAAATTTTTCTGAAAAATAAAAAAAATCCCCGAAGTTTGAATTTATTCCGCCAAAACTAAAAACTCGACCAAAAAATGGTGTCTGCTTTTTTAAGAAATTTTATTAGCTTTTATTTGATATATCATTTGTTTGATTACTGTTGTTGGTTCTGGAGATATATGCAATTAAGTGGAACCAACTTTTTTTTTTCGTTGAAAACCCTACAGTGGGCAATATCTCGAAAACGGAATGACAGAAAAAAAAAAAATTTTTTTTCGGAATTAGCGACCGATTTTACATGAGAAAAGGATAGTGGCATTCAAAGTACAAACAACTTTTCGTTATTTGTAAGCCAGTGTAATCAAACTGTGTGTGCATTTTTGTTGAAAAACTTTCTGCTTCAGATGTGGTTTGAACCAAGAGCTCTTGCGGTTCGTTAGCACATTCGCTAAACACATTAGCACGACAGGATATGAACGTTAAATTTCAGATGAAATCGTAATAAATATTTGTTATTTTATTCCTAGAAGTGACCTTGAGCTGAACAAGGAGCGATTGGCACGTGTTAACATATTTGTACTCGCTGGCCCGCAAGATCGTTTTACCGAGGAAGAATTTCATGTCTTAAAAGTAGGTATCTAAGAATCTATATGTCTTAGTTTTTAATATTAAAGGAATTTTTTCTTTGCAGGAATTTATAGAAAATGGTGGAAAGCTGTTAGTGCTGTTGGGCGAAGGTGGCGAAACTGAGTTTAATACGAATGTCAACTTTTTTCTAGAACAATATGGAATCTATATAAATAGTGGTATGTTGGTAGAGACAAATAAAAAATTCCAAAATTATAGCAAGGAGACATAACTTTAGAATATGGGGAACACTATGTTCTTCAGCTTCAAAGGATAATGAAAAAAAAAAAACACTGATATCTGACTTTGTTGCAAATAACCTACATGAAATATAAATTAAACCATTAAACGCCAAGTGAAAATTTGTTACTTTTAAGACTAATGGTTAAAAAAAAAATTTCTTACAGTTTAAGAGCTACTGCAATTTTTTGCTGTACTCAGTTTACTCAGTTGAGTACATTGGCATCGAATGGGTTAACCAATCACATTAACCATCTGTTCTTCTCATTGTTTTTCTTCTTCTTTGTATATTCAGATACCGTCATGCGCCCACATTACTACAAAAACTTTCATCCCAAGGAGTGCATCATTGGCGGCGGCGTTGTATGCGAATCAATGTGGCGTCAATTGATCAAGCAGGACATCGAAAGCGTCGACTATGATTTTAGTGATGAAAAATATAAACTACATTTTCAGTATCCTTACGGCTCCACATTGAATATATCAGAACCGGCCAATGTTATGCTAACCACTGGACCTGTAGTCTATCCCTTCAATCGTCCTCTAGCCGGTTATTATTGCAACGAACAAAATGGCAAAATTTTGGCCATCGGTTCGGGCTATATATGGCATGATAAATATTTGCAGAGTGACAAGACCAATGATGCCATATTGGAGTATTTCTTGCAGCTGCTCGGCACAGATGAGACGCAATTTACGCACTTGGATTTCAATGATGTTGAGGTGAGTTAATTATATTTTATTAAGTTTTTAAATAGGGCTAGCTTTGATTTTTAATTTTTTTAATGACTGCAGTTGAACGACAATAAAACATTTAACGACATCTCCTTTGTGGCTGACATACCGAAGGCATGTCTTATCGATTCGCTGGGCAGTGAGATACCAGCTGATTTTAAGCAAATGTTTGAAATGTCCTTGTTTGCACTAAGCAATCGTCTGTTAAAGGATGTCATCGATGCATACCAACAGCTAAATGTCAAATACGAAACACTTAAGATTATTAAGCCACAGTTTGAAATACCGTTACCACCGCTACAGCTGGCGGTAAGTTGTTTGAAAGAAATTTGTTGTTTATTTATTTTATTAACGGCTCTTCACACACACACACATACAGACCTTTCCGCCCATCTTTAGTGAGCCAGCTGCACCGCCTCTAGAACTCTACGATCTGGATGAGGTCTTTAGTTCGCCGCGTTCACAACTGGCCCAAATGACTGGGAAATGTGTACAAATCATGCAGGCCAAAGATCCACGTAAGCCTGTCAATAGTCGTGAGCTCGAGAACTATATCAAGGAATGCGCACGTATCAGCGGTATCATGCAAGATAATCAAAATATGGCAGCACGCGAAATTTTAAACATAATTGCCATGCAGATTAGCAGCTATCGGCCTTATGCCGATGAGTAAAACGACGGTCTAGATTTTAAGAGTCTGGAATGTGTGTACTAGACACACAATAAAACCTGAAAGGTGGCTTTATTTTTTTTCTTTATGGTGGTTTCCCTATAAAACAATGTTAGCCTGAAGTTTTGTATATTCAGCGCATTCCTGGTACCATTTTTGTATTTTGCTCAAATATTTGTCACACGTTCATAAAATGCAGCTAACTGCAAAAACATAAATGTTATTATTTAAATTAATAAAATTCATATGTATTTTTCAACTGCATTTAAATATTTTTGCTTACAAACGCTGAAAGCTAAGCTGAAAATGTGTAAACATGATTTGTGCTCAAATTCTTTAGATTGTATTCCATCCTCGGTTAGCTGTAGGGTTTGTTTTTTTTTTTTCATTTTTATTTGCCTTGATTTTATTGTGTAATGCGAGTCAATTGGAGCACAGACAGGCTGGCAGACAGACAGTTTGTTGACTGTAAAAATATAAGACAATAAATAATCTTGTCTTAGGTGACACACAGCGATAATAATGTATTTTTAATGTCAAAAGAGAAATATATAATTAGCTCTTGACTATCAGTGATAGCCACAGTGAAGCCAGTGAAAAAACGATGAATGTTTAAGAATGTGTGCTAGTCTAAGCTGTTATTTTTTAATGAAAATTTACATCATAAATACATTATAAATACGATTTATGACACTTTTTAAAATTTGATATTTCGTTAACTGAATTCTTCGTATTTGAAATTGAACTTGAAATGAACCTTTCCTTAAAAATAAAACTTCATGATGAGTACACATTAGAATTAGTCTGCATAGACTATCCACAATTACAAAAATAACAGCCATGTTTTTTGGAGACAATGGACAATGGCATCGGAATCATAGGACCGTGGGCCTGAAGGAAACACTTTATCAACATTGGATGATGAGCTGTCTACGAATGGTAATTTAACCGTAATTACATGGGTCAAGGAAGCGTTACGGAAGTTTAGGTAACCACGGAGCCTGAAATCGGAAACAGCGGAAGGTTCGTTATGCCCCCCCCCCCCCCCCAGATATTCATCTTCTCATGAGCAAATGTTTTTACTCCTTTCGTAAGTAGTATTCCAGCAAATTTTCTGGTTTCTAACTATTTTAATACTACGCTCAAGGACAGTAAAATTTTGCTATGTAAAAATATATAAAAAACACAGAAATCCGAGGAAATTAAAAAATTCAAGAGGTTAGCAATAAAACAGCAATATTTTTTTTATATAACATCATTTCTATTGTCATAGTTACGTCATAAATGCCATCGAAAATCGCCAATTTGCCAATTATGCAGTTAATCAAAAAGTATTTCGAACTGATTTTTCAACTATGTATTTACAAAAAAATATTATCGCAATAAAAAATGTAATCAATTCGCCAATAGAACCTTCTAATCGGGTAAAGAGGAATGGAGCCTCTTTCAATATTAAATCAACTTCCAACTAAAGACAAGTTTTATTAAGATTTCATCATTATCTAAAAAGAGTTTTTTTTAAAGGCATAGAAATTTAAGTTGGCAACACTGTTTTTATTGGCAACCATTTTGCCAGCATTTAAGTAATTTGTGTTAACTTTGATTTGGCATTTCAACATGAAATTTTCAAATTTATTTTGAAAATAATGGTTCTGTTCGAAATACGTATCGCGCACTACGTCCACTTTACGGTCAACATAATCGTCCATCAGAGCAATTAATACGACTAACTATGGATGGTTTTCACACCACGCTTACTTTAAATGATAATACGCATCCACAGAGACGTCATACAGTGCGTACAGAAGAAGCCATTGCTGCTGTAAATCGTAAATTAGAGGAAGACCCGAATCAGTCTATCCACCATTGTGCACAGGAATTGGAACGTTACAATCAATGGTGACCGCTATGGATACATGGTTACTGACTTTTTCGTTCCTCAATTGAACAACCATGATGAGCAAGAGCTGTGGTTTCAACAAGACGGCGCAAGATATTACACAGCTCGTGCCACAATTTATTAACTGAAGGAAACGTTTGGTAAGCGCATAATTTTACGTTCCGGACTCGTGAATTTGCCTCCAAGATCGTGCGATTTAACACCGCTAGACTATTTCTGAGTCGACAAGAAATAACCGCAAAGTCGAGTTAGTACACGGTGAGGTTATTACTTTCATTGCGTTTTTTCGTAATGAAATACAATAGTACGCAAATTTGTATGGTTGTACCTTGAAAATTAAATGTTTGCGGCCATCAAATCTTAACAGCAAAAGTCAAGTCCTAATGTCAGGACATTAGGGAGCGATTTGAATCTTTAAAATGCTCTCCATAAATTTTGAAAATGAGTTTAGCTGTTATGCCTTGTCGACATAGACTTTCTTTGGGGATATGAGAAGTCGCTAGTTTACGCCAATAAGCCCGAAACGATCGGCCATTTGGAAGACAACATTAGCCGCGTTATTGCAGATGTATGGCCACAAATATTGGAAAAAGTGGTTGAAAATTGGAACTATAGATTAGATTACATTCGAGCATTTCAGAGTTCTATACCTCTAAAAAAGCATCCTTTACATGAAAAGTGCTCCTCATCATTATCGAGGTGCAAACCATAATACAGTTAGTGAAATTTTGATTGTTTGGTATAAAGCTGTAATTTTCACTAGACAGGATTACCAACACATTCTAACTGGTTGTTATTAAAGAAAAAAAAAAACCAGTCCCTCACACGGTTAAAAATCTTGGACTAAATTTTAAACTTTTTTGGATTACATATAGGACACGACCAAAAAAAGATAATTTTTTAATCCAATGAAAAGTTTTAAATTTTTCAATCCAAAAAGGATTTATTTTTAGTCCGCAAAAAGTTTAAAATTTTTAATCCAAAAAGGGATAATTTTTAATCCACAGAAAGTTTAACATATTATAATCCAAAAAGGATTAAATTTTAGTCCAAAAAAGTTTAAAATATTCTAATCCGAAAAGGATTACTATTTAATCCACAAAGGTTTAAACATTGTTTACTGTAATAATGTTGTTAATAATATTTTGGTTCAGATTTTAATAAACAATTTGTTTCATTTAATTAAAAATAAATTTCGGATGCTTTAACAACATTTAGAATTATATTTAGCTTAAGTTTCGTAGTAGGAGTAGTTTTCAATCCTATACCTGAATTACGATGCGGCACTGGCAGCGTCAGTGGCAGTGGCTTTGATCAGCTGTTATTTGAGGAATACTGTTGTTCAATGATGAAACTTACATAGCAGCAGTGGCAGTAAGCAGTACTGCCGAGGTTAGCCTTATTTCTAAATTCACTGCCAACATGCAAATAATTAAACTACACTCAGAAAAAAGTGTCTCGGAATATGATAAAAAAGGCATCATATTTAGAGAAAAATGGTATAGACTTTGCTCCAGAGAATGCTATTCTCTAATTGCGATACTTAAAATTCTCTAAAAATGATAAAAAGCTACCATGAAATAGAAAAATATATCATTTTTAGAGAAAAATACTTTTTTTTTTGAGAAAATATTTGTTTTTATTGAAGAAAATACTTCTCATAGTGAATTTTTTATCAAAATATAAGAAAAGTTTTTCATTTTCAATAAAATTTCTCTATAAATGAGAAATTTTTTGTGCGAGAAAAATACTTATCATTATTAGAGACATTGAAATGTTTCCATTTCCTAGAAGTAAAGAAATATTTCTACGAAAATGTGAAAATTTATTCTAATTGAAGAAAATTTTATTTGAAAAAAAGAAAATTGCTATTATCAAAAATAGAGAAATTTTTTACCGGAGCAAGGTATGTGTTTTTTTCTCAGTGTACTAAGAAAAATTCCAGATTCACTGCTTTTGATGCTGACGCTGCCACTGCTAGATTGTAATTTGCAGGCAGTAAAATACGAAACAGCTGATCTGCCACTGCCGCTGTCACTGATACAGCTGCTGCCACTGCCACTGTTGCATTGTAATTCAGCTATGAAATAACATAAATACTTTTTCCTGAAAAAACTACCTTAATGCAAATGTGTAGTCCAAAAATAGTCTTAATCTTTAACTTTTTCGGATTAAAAAAAATTAAACTAAAATATGGAATAAAAAATAGTACTTTTAGGACTAAAAATTCCTTAAAACCAAAGTTTGGATTAAAAACTAATCCAACATTTTTAACCGTGCACAAAAAGATGGGGAAATGTTCTTTATTCAGGATCTCGACAAACTATTTGATATTTTCCACTCGGATTCGCTGATATTCAACAAAATTCGATAAGACCACAATTTTCTAATTGACCAACAAAGTGAATAAAAAATGATATAATTTCTACAGAGGACAAAAAATTTTATTGAAAAGCAAGCACGTTCGCTACAACCTTAAGAACTCATGTTTTCATTTCAAGGCACAAAATTTTAGCCTCAAACTTCCATGGTGGACCCAGAAAGGTTGATCGTCTAGCAGTTTTGGTATCTGGTGGTGGTGAAGAGAAGCTACTTAACATATCTAAGTTAATGGAATCTATTCGTAAAAATGAGGCGGACGCAGTACAGGTAACCCTGCTACAACGCGGGGGTTAGGTTCCTAAGAAATGCCGCGTTGTAGAAGCTATTAGCTCCATACAAAAATCAGAGTTTGGTTCCAAACTGAAAAATTGGATTTTATTTAGTATATATCGTCACCTAAAATGCAAAAAGACGTAACAACAAAAAAATTGAAAATTGAAAATTTGATTTGTTAAAATGAATATGACTAAATTCACCCGTCTGGCTAAATTTCAAACACATACTTGTCAAAATTGCTGTTTTGTTAATGAAATTCAAAAGGAATAGTGTTCTTAAGCCTTAGAAACGTGCCGTTTTTAACGTTTTTGTTTTCACCTACGAAAATTTAAAAAGTGTTGTTACGTCTTTTTGCATTTAAGGTGACGATACATTGTACATACTTAATACATGTATTTTTACAAAAACAAAAACAAAAACAAAACAACACAAAAATAAAATTTCAATTCTGCGTAACAAATCCAAGTTGAAAGATATTATAAATTAAAATCAAACTAGAACCATAATTTTCTAATCTCTCTCATCATTTATTATGATTTGTCTCGAACATGTTGTTCGTACTAGTTCAAAATCTGAGCTTGATCCACTATCAGCTTTGGGCATCCTTTCGACTATTATTGGCTTGAAAATCGTGTTTTTATACCCTAAACCTGAAAGGTGAGGGTATATTAACTTTGTGCAAACTTTTGTAACGCATAGAACGAAGCGAGTCCGGTATAGAAAAGTATATATATTCTTGATCAGCGTCGCCACGTGAGTCGAGCTATCTATGTCCGTCCGTCCGTCTGTGTGTTGTCCGTAAACACAGGATAAGAAGAAGAGTCGATCTGCAGTATTAAATATTTTTGGAATCCGCCCACGGACACGCCTACCTCCCATACACCGCAAAAATTTAAAACTGCATAACTCAGCTCATAATAAGTCTACAACAACAAAATTTGGTATTTGTGTGTTTCATATCAACAAAAAGATGTCTTTGAAAAATGGACGTCATCCGCTCACGGACACGCTCACCTCCCATACAACCCAAAAAGTTTAAAACTCAATAAATAAGGTTATGTTTGTCATAGAGAAATTACATTTGGTATGTATTTATTTTATACCAAAACTAAGGTGTGTTCAAAAATTGGGAGTAATCCGTCCCTGAAAACGCCCACCTCCCATAGTGAAAGCACAATAAAGGCATTAACTGTGAGCAACAGGAATAAAACCTGGTATGTGTAAATTTTTCATCAACATTTAAATGCATATAAAGTATAGCTTCATCCGCAAATTTTTTGTTTTTGAAAAGTAGGTTTAGGGTATTTCATAGTCGGCCTAGACCGACTTTAGACTTTCTTTACTTGTTTTACTTTGAAAACAGCTTTTTTTTAAATTTCTTAACATATAAAAAATTTGCCGATTAAATGCAACACTGTAAGGCAAAAATAAGTACACACTAAAAAATTTCCAAAATAAATTTACACCGGTGAGCGAATATTTACATTTTTTACACCGAACGGTGTTTATTTACACCGCTTACCCAGTGTGATATGACAAACTTATCCGATCGGTGTTAAATAAGAAAGGCATAGAAGAAAAGCAACATGGAAATCACGTTAGCATTGATAAACAAATTGAAAATTGAAATTTCACAAGACTGAAAACAAAAGTCCAAAATTATAAGTCATGTTCGTGAAAACAGTTCTGGCCAAAATTGACATTAAAGTAATAATATAAAAAACGGTTTAAATAGAATTAAATCCAATCCAAATGAATGCCATTATATTTGGTATAACATTATTTTTAGAATTTTGAATGAAAAAATTAAAATTCTAAAAACAAAAACAAAAACAAATTGGCCATTTCAGCCCTTGAAAGGACTTTGACCGAGCATATGATCAATTGTGTTGGGTGTGTTATTAACTGTTTGCACACAATTGACAGAGAACTGGACCTACATGTTTTATGCCGACTCCGAACGGCTATAGTTCATGTTCTCACGAAGCTTTACATGGCATTATTTACTCTCTGAGGTTTGGCATTGTCTGCAGAGAGGTGGTGACCGATCAGAAAAATTTTATATTGAAAAAAACTTTTCGCCGCGGCTGGGAAATTAAAATTCTAAAAACACATAATTCCGTAAAAATAGTAAAAAACTACACCTTTCTGTGTTGAAAAAAATCATAATTTTGCGTATTCTCAATAAACACCTGACAGGGTTTGGCACAAACATCCTTCGGATATTTAGTTATTAACACCGATCGATGTGAAAAAATGTCCCCTTTCGGATATAAAATTCTAGCATTTGACACGGTGTTTTTTTTAACACCGAACGGTGTAGGACTCCCTGGAACACCGATCGGTGTAAAAATTCTATACAAATTTTTTAGCGTGTAGTCATGAAAATTTGCATCTGGCAGCAACGCTGGGCCCTTAAGAGCTCTCTCGTTTCACATGTAGATAAATGTTAGATCGATTTTTTTTCTATTGAAAATTCTCATAACGTTGTTAAGCCAAATATATTTTCTCATTTTGCAAATGAAAAGTCCAAATATTCCACAGACGAAGTTACCTCGATTGAGTTTCAATGGCGAAAACTATTGACACGTAAAACTCGTTGCTTGAAAATCCTTTTTCTGAGCTCGTCAATTTGGTTTTCAGTTTCTTAGTTTTACCACTTAGTAACGCTGAGGTTGAAATAATTTTAAGTGCAATGAGAATTGTAAAAACTAAGCAAAGAAATAGATTTCAAATTAAAATGCTTAACTCGTTGCTTAATATTCGATGTTCACTGAAAAGATTACAAAAATGTTGTCATGACTCTCAGGTAGCTGATGATCTCATACGTCTGTTAGATTCACGTAGTGCTTATGCAAGCTGTAGTTCCTCCGATTTATCTGATGAAGAGGGAATAATTATATCTGAGATATAAACCATGTTGAAATAATATAAGTTCCTAGCACGACAGTGATAAATTTTTCAAAACTTCAATTTCATTTAAAATTTCTCCCGAGAATTGAAAAAAGGAGATTTTCATTTTTAAGACTCAAGAAATTTTGGAAAATTTTAAACAAATTTGTTCATCAACCGTGAATATTCATGAGTGTTTTAAGATAAACTTTTGACATAACATGTGATGTCTGTATCCAGCTGTCTTAAAAATGAGAACTCCCTTTAACAATTCCCATGAGCAAATTATTCTTTATAGGACTCCATATACATATACATCAATTCAATATACATATTATTTTCATTTATATTTAAATGATGAAATGAAAGTTAATGCAATGAAAAGTTAGTTTAATTAATTAAAAGTAAGTCATTCTGAATTAAAAAAGCTGGTATTATTTTGCTTTATAAATATATACCAAATGATTTTTAGCTTTTTACAAATTTGTACCTATGATATTGATGTACCTATATTAAAAATGAATGTTATGTTAAAACGAAAATAAAACTTGAAGTTGTATGAAAAATCTGGATTTTTTTTAGCTTCTTTTTTCAAAACATTTAGCTTTTTTGACTTCTTTTTTTGGCCAATTTAGGTCAATTTCTTTTTTTTCAGGTCGTAGCCACACTGGTTGCAGGATGCCTTTAAAAATTAATTTTCTCCATTCAAATTTTGACCTTTTCCCTTTCAAACCTTAGAGCAGTGAGTGATGAACAGGGGGAGCGGTTTCACCAGGATATAAAAAGGCTTCAAGAACGGTTTCAAGGTCGTTGTGATGTCGCTTTGTTAGGCGATTACTGCTGGTGACTAAAACGGGAAGATACTTTCCGTCATAAAAGAAAAATTTTAAAATTTTGTGTTACACATACTTTTTACCATATATGTTATATTTGGATGTGTGCAATTATATTAATAATAGCTTTTGTTGTCAGTATTACTTGAATTATGTATAATTAAATAAACCAACGCGTAAACTAGACGCTTACATTTTAATTCTGTTACTTATTATTGTTAGTTACTATACCTAAAAAACAGTACGTGATAGAAAAAAAAAATAGTATGAGTTCTTTTTAAGCGAAGTGTATGAATAAGTAAACCGAAAAAGTAAATTTAAGGTGGTACTTACTTTGTTTTTAATTTGTAATGCAGTGTTATTATAAAACTTTGGAAAAACTGTTCAAATTAAATATTATCATGACTAAGGCAACAAGCTGCAGCAAAACTTTCCTCAATCAAAGACGATTATATGGATTTGGTAGAGCTCAAAAATATAGTTCTAGTAAAGTCACCTGAAGTATACCATTGGCGATATCCAGGACCAATACACTACGCGCGGTGAATGGTTAAACAGCTTTATATAATCAAAATCTTTCAGGATCAGCAAAAAACGCACATACTGCGTTTTGTTCAATTTGGCGTTTTATTCTTGTATCGAAGCCCCACTTGCAGCAGAAGCTCCATGTAGGAGACTTCAATCTTTGGCTTAATGTTGGAAAGTATTGTTCACTCTATTAAGTGAAGCGTATTTTAAAGACTGCCTTTAAATCAACTTGTGCCTCAATTTAAGCATGATTTGCATTTTACTATTCTAAATGCTTAAAAACTCAAAGAAGCATGTTTGAAGTCAGCTTTTGGAAGTTGATTTCAAGACAAGCTAGCTTAATTTAAACAAATTTATGGGTTTTAATATTAAAAATGGCTACAATTCATCATATCAGTCTTAATTTAAGATAAGTTGCATTGCTATACAAGCCAGTTTGTTAACGATAAGGACTGAAATACAGCTAAGGCAAGGCTGCATTTACCATTTAACTGTCTTTAAGTAAGACATCATTGAATGCTGTTTTACAGTATAAAAAGGCAAAAGTAATTTCAGCAAAAGCAGTCTTAATGCTGTTGCAGCTTATTTTAAGACTGTTTTTTACCTTATATGAAGATTTACTTTTTACAGTGTTCAATTGATCATGAAATTTCTGAATCTACTAATTGAGTTTTAGAACGTGACCTATGGTACGTTTCAAATGAATTGCTACACTGAGAAAATTTTGCTTCTCTATCGTTAATTTTCATTTTAAAAACGAATATTTTAAATTTAACTTCACGTTGACTGTCATATGACCCACCGGTGGTTCAAGCAAAAGTTTCCCAGGAGGCCATGTGACCCACCGGTGGTCATAGTCAGTAGAGATCTGAAGAGATGTTTCTTATGTGGTTTGCTATTAAAACAAATTGTTTTCTTCTTTTGCACCCACCGGTGGTCACACTCTTAAAACACATAAAAAACACTCACAATTTGAAACAAAACACACAGAAATATTTTTAACACAAAAAAAAAAACACTGTTGGCACCCTGGTGATATTTTTTTTTTTTTGTATGGTGGCATTCAATGTGTTAAACGTTACTTTGATTTTTTAATAAACATTTCCAAATAAGCTTTAAAAATGTTCGTTTGATGTATCAAAATTAACATTTTATAGAATTAGAAGCTATTTTAAAATGTTCATTTGGCGTTTGGGAGTCAAAAGTCTCGCCAAAGTTCGAGAAAATGATGTTTGAATATAACCTCTTTAGCTGAATGTGTTCACTGATGACTTATCTTCCATATTCGGTCTCCACAACATATCATGCAACTTTCATGGGTATGAAGTGTCAATTGACAACTATCAAAACATCATATTTTAAATGCGGTTCTTAGGTAATGACAAGGCCGTGTAAAAGTTTTCCGATTGCAGCATTAACACAGGTCCCTATCGCTATCCCTTTACCTATTGCAGGCATAATTCATTGATAAAAGTCTTCACATTTCTTTTCGCAAAGAATATAAACAAAAACTTTCTCACGCAATTTTGATAAAAAAATAAATACCTTAAAAATCGTTGTCAACATTGGCCTTTCACTTACATACATTCCAAAGTTGTGGGCAGGATATTGCTATTTTTGTCTCTTTCATAGTAGATAGCTACCTTTTTGAGAAATTTATGTCTTTTATTTGTGAATGAATGTGTGTGTTTGTGCTATATGAAAGCCGCATATATAGGACGCTGAGTACGCGTGAAGTTTATTTTTTTTGTCCTTAGTTTATGTTGGAAATTTGATACCAAAGGAAGTTACCTTGAGTGCGTTTTTCTTTTTTAAGGCTTTTCTTCGACATTTATGTTTCTTTATTTTTTACTGTGTTTAGCATTTTATTTATATATTATACTTACAGTTAGCATTGCAAACTATTGCTGTGTGTCCATCAATCTTTTTTATCTAGCTTGCAAGGTTTCCCTGTTGTACGAGTAGACATTGGCAGTCTAAAACAGACAGTGTTTGCAGTGAAGTGTTAAGAATTTGTGTAGTCAGGTGATGTGGTAGCAATAGCCGCAAAAGACGACGTTTGATTGGAAAACATGCAAGACATACAAGTTCAAGGAAGCAATGGTTGAAAACAAAATAACTTAACATAACATGGGACAGCGATAAACGACACAGCAAGTTGTCAATGAAGCAAAGAGATGACTTTCAAAGACCTGAGCATTTTTGACCTTGAGCGGTGTTTTTAAAAGGAGAAAAAAAATTATCATACTACTCCGAACGGGAATTTGTAGTGATCTAAATATTTCGTTCAGAGTATATCCCTGCTAAGAAAAGTTTTTAAAGGTTAATATTTAAGTAAAAATAACGTGATTTTGAAAAAAAACCTACATATTATTTCCGAATAAAGGATCCACTGAATTTATGGATGTAAAAATCTCCACGAATATGTTTGATCAAAAAATTTGGAGATAGAGAAGAAAATGAAAAGAAAGTATTTTTTTTTTAAATTTGTGAAACAAAAATGTTCTAAGCTTATTCGTCTTTAGTATGTATGAATTTTTTTGTGGGTTGTTACAAGAAATTTTTTCCAAGATTGTGAGTTTTTAAAAAAAAAAAATATAATATCTACGTGTATACCTAAGAATTACTGATTCTGTCATAAAACTTTCGAAATTTGAATTAAAAATATAATATGTTTGCCAATATTCGAATCTTATGAGACTCTGTGAGTTTTGACACTCAAATTTAATGTGAGACCATTTTTCCAACAACACGTCTCCATGTCAAAGATTGCATTTAAAAAGAAATCATACGTTGTTTTAAATTTTTCTCAATGAAAATGAAATTTTGAGAATAAGAAATTAAATATTTTTGTTGAAACTTACAGCTTAACCAAAAAAGAAATTTAAATGTACTACATTTTCAAAACGGTTTTAATTTTCATATATTTCACTGGTGTCTCCTGGAAACGGCAAACTAGCATTTGACGGTTAGTCCGTGCGGTGGGACCCTTTGACCTTCAAGAAAAGAAAACTTTGAAAATAAAAATAACATCTTATATATTTTCAAAATCGAGTCGCTTATTTCTAGGTTTAACAAACGTTTGCACAAAATTAATATTACCTGACCGTACAGGTTTAGGGTATAAAAACGAGAGGCAGAATTATGTGAGTGCGAGAACATTAAGATGTATGGCGAAAAGAATGACAGATATGCGGTGTACGCTGATGTTATGGAGGGTCATATCTCTATTCTTCTAAATGGCCACAAAAATGACAGAAATGACAAAAATCCAGTCAATAGAGATGATCTCCCGGAAAACCCAATTATAGATGACAGTGTTGAAGTTCTGCTGCTCGACTATAACGATGTCTTAATAACTTTACGAGGATACTAACAAAAGTTCGCTTTTGCTGTCATATTATAAGTTTTTAATAAATCAATATCAATTTTAATAATCTTACGATATATCACTCTTATTTTCAGAAAGATCGGTCAAAATGGAGACAAGAAAACGCAAAATTAGTGAAGCAGTGTTTGTGGATATCCTTGTGGCAACGAAACAAGAAATTCGGTTTGCTATTCTTTTTGGATTTCGGCGTAAACTCAAGCCTGTGGAATTATTTAGTGAATTTCAAACAGCGTTTGGAGTGAATGCGCCATCCCTTGTAACTATTTCAAAGTGGTTCCGGAGACTCCACACCCGTCATTTTTCTGTGGAGAACGGACCTCGAGAGGCCGTCCAAAATCTGCAACTGATGGTGTAAGTGTAGCGTTGGTGAAGTCTTAAATTGACGAAGATTCATTCATTGACGCACCCAGGAAATGATTGCTGAAGAACTAGGCTTGAATGGCATGGCTATATCTCGAATATTAAAAAATAATCTTGGTTACACGAAAAAATCTGCACGATGGATTCCTAGAATTTTAACTGAAGCTCAAAAAGAGGCACGTGTGCGTTTTGCTCAATATTTTCTTGACAAATTCAAAAACGGAAAGTCTTCCACTTTTCAGAAAATTATAACAGGTGATGAAGCATGGTTTTACAAGTACGATTCTTGTACGATACAAGCACGATTCAAACAACAAAGCATGGTATGGAGCCCAGAAAGTGATCAACCCGTTAAAGTAAAGTAACAAAAGTCAGCAACAATAGTAATGATGTCAGTTTACTTCACCAGAGAGAAAGTTGTAGCTGCTTTTCCTTAGGGGAAAGGTCGGACGGTAACTGCCAAGCGATATACTGAAACTTGCTTACCAGAATTATTCCACAGTTTATTGGGAAAAACAACTTCGCCGATACTTTTTGCATCATCAAAATGAGCCAGCACACACTGCTAGAAACGAGCGACTAAATTGCGCCGTCATGCATCGAAGAAATTCGACCAGCACCTTATGCTCCAGATCTAGCACCTTGCGATTTCTAGTTATTTCCAAACATAAAAAAAAAATTTGCAAGGAAGTCTTTAACAGCAATGAGGAGATAATAAATGTGGTCAATGATGAAATTGCAGAACTCTAAAAAGCCGATTTTAAAGACTGTTTTTCAAAGTGGATTTAACGACTTCAAAAATGTATCGAAATAAATGGCGATTACGTTGAAAAATACCAAGAGATCAGGAAAAAAGATGTCAAATTAAAATATTTTTTGTTTAGTTTGTCTACTCTACTAAAATCGGAAAGAGCCTATCCCTCCGTTTGATACCAAAAGAGATATCAGATAAGTTAATTCCTTGTCATGTGACCTTTTTAATCTAGTAATAGACAATATCATTCAAGCTGATGATCTGAGATGCAGTGGAACAATATTCTATAAAAGTGCTTTACTGCTGGCTTACGCTGATGATATTGACGTAATTGGCCATAATAAGCGCGAAGTCAGTGCAGCATTCTCCGGGCTAGAAGAAGAGTCAACTCGAATGGGTGTTGCAGATAAAACAAAGTACATACCTTGTGTC
The DNA here is from genome assembly GCA_958299015.1 of Tetanocera ferruginea. Taxonomy (NCBI): domain Eukaryota; kingdom Metazoa; phylum Arthropoda; class Insecta; order Diptera; family Sciomyzidae; genus Tetanocera; species Tetanocera ferruginea. The sequence continues at coordinate 15,363,744 of OY282641.1, read as the reverse complement.
AACTAAACCAATGTCACTGTTGACTACAGTTCTTTTGAGATGGTTAAAGACTTCGTTTACCTTAAATCAAGTATTAACTTCTGCAATGATATCAATATTGGGATAAAATAAAGTATAACTCGTGCCAACAGATGTTACTTTTGGCTCCGTAGGCAATTGAGAAACATTGTTGTCTCTCGATAAAGGCACAACTCAGGATTCATAAGTCAATAATCATGCCCGTCTTATTATACCCATCACATACCAAGACGTTATGGGGCCTCGGTAGTCGAGTGGTTAGCGTGCTTGACTGCCAACCCAGAGGTTCCGGGTTCGAATCCCGGTCTAGCCATGATCCTACGCTTTAACCTTTCTTTAATTCTTTCCTCATTTCTAATCAACTGAAAATTAAAAACTTCATCAATATATACGACTTTAGAAGTTGTAGTTGGTGGTAGAGATGTTTGTGGAATGAGATTGCTTGATAACTCGAATTGACTGAGGTAAAGGCATAACACTTGCCTCAGATTCAAATTCGAATGTTGATAAAGCACTCCGCCACACTAGAACATTCTACACTTGTTTCTCTTGATTTCCCTTTCTCTCCTTCTTGTCTATCTCCCAATTTCCGAACCAAGGCAAACTTGACTGAATAGGTTTGACACCTGGAATCCTTGGTTCAAAGCTAAAAAAAAAAAAAAAAAAAATGAAAGAAGTTGGGAGCTTTCGAGAGGAAAATTCATCACAAGTTTTATGGTTCAACCTATATCAAAGGCAAGTACCAAATACCATTGGATCAGAAGCTGTATGAGCTATATTCGACATCGTTAAAGTCAAGCGTATTAAAATCGAGTGATTTCTCTGGCTAGGTCATGTCAACTTTACTTAACGAACGATGACGTTTCAAGAAAGTTATTCGATTCGGTACCCAGCAGCGGTTTACGCAAAGGAGGAAGACCTCATATCCCTTAAAAAGACCAGATATTGGATAACCTGACAATGCTTGAAATTTCTTACTGACACCAAAAATCGCATGACAAAAGAGGCTGGTACAAATGATTGGAAGAGGCCAAAACCGACTGACGGTTTTAATTGTAATTTTTTATTATTTCGACCTAAAACCAAATGGATTCTAAATGAGTACCGAGATTAAAAATTTAATTTAACGTTTTGAAGCGGTGTTTCTGCAGCCACCCAAAAGGACCAAAAATGTTCATTCCTGTAGCAGCAAAGTAGGTAAAAAAAAAAAAATCAAAGAGCTTTGTTAAGAAGTGGAATCAGTACTTTGCAATGCAAAAAAATTTGACTGACCTACCAAATTGTTGTGTTTCGAGAAAGTGTTCAAAAAGCAGGATTTTCGATGTCTTTTCGAAGCTAACCCATCCTTATCGCTATTCTGTCTCAGACTAGTTATAAGTGACCCCAAAAACCACCTAGTTACAGCATTTCGTCCAAAATATTGAGAAGAAAAATGTATGACTCAAAGGATTCACTGCAACTAACACACAGGCATGACCTTAAAGGTCAAAAACGATTTTATTCAAAATTCATTAAATCTTTTTTTTTTGTTTTTGCTTATTATTGAACAGCTGCCTGTGTTTATCTTCTTCACAGCACCCACACTTAATTTCTTTCCTTTTCTTTTCATTTCACTTAATGCCTTTGACACTGTTGAACTGTTATTTGGCTAAATATTTGTTTAACTTTTTGTCAATGAGAAATATTTTGCTAGTTCTTCATCTCTCTTGTTTTGACAGTAGATTGCGGCTGAGTTCATCAAAGTCAAAGTCAAACTTTATGAATGAATGTGTGTCGAGCAGCCGGATGTTGTTAATTCAAGGATTCTATATTGTCAGCTGCTTCTGCTCTCGCTTTATGTTTACTCTATCTTGAAAAATAAGCGACTTTAGATGCCAAGCAATTGTGTTTCTTGATAAACAAACAAAATGCTATGAAAAGGATGCATCATGCTACTTATTGCGATTTAGAAACATATAAGGATAAATAGAAGACAGATTAAAACTTTCCTGCAGGCAATGCCAACAGAAAGTTTAATAAATTTTATTCAGATAAATCAATTAGCAACCAGGCCTTGCTAAGATCTTAACATAAACTTCTAAACTGCAACAGGAGTTTTCATTGCACTAGTTTTTATGTTAAGCTCTTAAAGAGAGATTCAATAATTCCAGATATCTGAGCAATTTCCTAATTCCCATTAAGAAATTTTAGAAAAAAAAAAAAAAACAAATTGGCCATTTCAGCCCTTGAAAGGACTTTGACCGAGCTTCTTATGATCAATTGTGTTGTGTGTGTTATTAAATGTTTGCACACAATTGACCGAGAACTGGACCTACATGTTTTATGCCGACTCCGAACGGCTAAAGTTCATGTTCTCAAGAAGCTTTACATGGCATTATTTACTCTCTGAGGTTTGCCATTGTCTGCAGAGAGGTGGTGACCGATCAGAAAAATTTTTTATTGAAAAAAACTTTTCGCCGCGGCTGGGGATCGAACCCGGGCTCCCAGCATGCTAAGCCACACACTTAACCTGCATGCCACGGTCACCACAAGAAATTTTAGAACTGTGTGAAAAACTCTATATTAAAACAATATAGCTAATAATTTATTGCAATAATGCAGTGTTCATATCTTCAAATAATTTCACATCATAAGTCTTAATACTTTCTCCAAAAACTAATTCTTGCACTTCCAGCTACTAAAATACCTCAAGTGGTCTCCGGAGATCTCATCAACACCGAAACAACAAAATGATTTCTTTCAAAACAGTAACAAAACAACAAACAAACAAACATAACACAAATGACGACAATTAATTTGTAAATGATCACGTGATGCACTCAATTTCTCACATCACACATCATGATCTAGATAAGGCATATTTAGCGCCCTACCTTATTCTTATTCAGTGCTGGCTGGCTGGCGTATCTCAAGTGTTACAAATTGTTTAACAAATTATTTGTTGAGACATTTTACCACATAAATTTATTCGAAATACTTGTGGGGAAATAAAGTAGGGGGAATAGCTTAGCGTTAAGATTTCTTAAGAGGGTACGTCGAGTGTCTGTTAGTTAATTGCCATACGTAGAATTCTTACATAGTCTCCGGGGAACATCAGGTAATTTGTATGTTATTTAAGTGTGAATTTTTTTATAACGTTAAAAATTCTTTATTCAAAAATAAAAAAAGCCGCCTTAAGCGATATACTAATTGAAGGAAGCGGAAATGATTGCCTTTTGGGGATATGCATTGAATTTTTTTTTTCAATTCCCTAAACACTAATTTTAAAAAACGAAATTATACGAGCAAATAAAGAAATTTCAACAGATGTTGTTAAGGCATTTAACGAGCAAATTTATTTTATAATTTAAAAATATATTTCGTAGTCAAAAAAAAATTTTTTTGAAATCAGAAAATTCTAATAAAGGAGTTGTTTAAGGTACTATTACAGTGTGAAGCGATTAAAAACAACACCTTTTTTATTAATTTTTTTTACATAGTATTATAAAATTATTCAATTAAAATTTATTTACATTATGTACAGTTAAAGTTGAAGATAAAAAAAAAATTTGTTTTTTTTGTTTTTGTATTTGTTGTTAATTTTCTAGAGGTCGTTGAAGTTGGCGTGTTTAAAAAAAGGTTGTAAGTTGGTTTCTCGTCTCCAGCATTTCCAAGGCGTCGGAAAGTAAAAAATCAAACTGCATTCTTCAGTAAAGGGTTGTAGGTGAGCACTCTACCTACGCAAATAAAAAAATAAGGCAAACAAAAAAAATGGCATGCGTTGACAAACAAATTTACAAAAAACCCCTCTTTTTGGCAGATATTCTGAGCCGTAAAAAACAAAATATAAAAGTTTATCTGCTTTTTATAGGTAGAGTGCTTAACAGAGTCTATGAAGATTACAATAAATCAAGTTTCATAGAAATCGATCAAGCAGAACTCGAGATATCTTAGAAACCAATTCGCAAAAACTTGTTTCGAGAAAAACGCGATTAGATTTTCTTCTATGAACGATAATATATGAATAAAAGCGTGACACACGAATATAATATATATTATATCTTTTTTTTTATTTTATATTTTTTTCCAAAATTTCGTACACGTATTCTTAAGACCTTAAGGAACCAGATTCTAAAAAAAAAAAAAAAAAAAAATTTTTCATTTTTTACACACTGTAATAGTACCTTAAGGTAAGTAAAGATAATTCCTTTCCATTAATGAATTTTTAATTTTAAATTTAAATTGTAAACACACTCACAAATATATATATATTATATTTTATTTTTAAAAAAATTTGAAATTTTACTTTCTTTTGCATTAATATTTAGCTAAAATGTATTTTCTAAAACTCTTAACGGTTAGTAATTTCATTCGAACAATTTTGCCTGAAAACAAGTTCCGTCTAGACCGTTGATATTTACGGTCTAATTTTGACAAATCATGCATTTGATATTTTAAATTTATTGATTTTTTATAAAATAAACTTGAGTTTTATGATTGGTAAAACTAACCAAATAATTTGATTTTTGAAGTTAAATAAATAATAATATTTAAAAATGTTTTATAAAATTTTTAAATTTGACTTAAGTACTAGATGGAAGATTTTTCTGGATCAAAATTGCAATAATCCAAATATTTTGCTACTTATTATTGACTAACTTTTTGGGCAAAGAAAAGCCTGTTTCATCGCAATTACAAATACAGGAAAATTCTTTCAAAAATTCAAGGTGGTTGTGTTCTATTAGAAAAACTGTTACTCTATCAAACCAAGCTTTTATCTCTGATTAAGTTTTGGGAATTCAAGTAATTGTTTAACACAAGGATACTCTTCCAATTACAGTGAGGTTTCTTTGAAAAATGCATCAAACCAAACCTTTCTGGAATTCTAGTCAAAAATTTATTGGGATGATTCAGAGTTTGGAAAGGCAGTCTATTAGCCTCATTTTTGATAGCTATAAGTCCTATGTCAGTTAAGATGAAGTCATTTCATAAAAGACAATTTATTATGTTGATTTTATTGCTATAGGTCAGGCCCGTATCCAGTATTTATTGAAAATGGGGGTAAGGAGGGGGTTTGACAATATATGAATGACTTAAGGGTCGGGTAAGGTTTTTTAACCAAGTTTTTATTTTTTTATATAAATTCACAATAACTCAAGAATATCGTGTTCAAATTTGAAGTCGATCCGAGTCAAACTACCGGAGATATGAATTTTTTAGTAAGAGTACCTCGCACGTACAAACGTGTGTGCACAAAACTTTAAAGCGATTTTTCCCACAAGTCGTGTTTTCAATGCCCGTGTTCACTGCCATTTAAAAACTAACTGACCGATTCATTTCAAACTTGGTACACATTTTCGACATAGAAAATACCTCTCCACAACGTTTTATTAAATTGTTTTTTTTTACATTAAGGGGGTTTTCCACCCACAAAATGGCAGAATTTGTGTAATGCCCATAAGGAGGCTTGGTAGGCATAGGAAAGTATATATTCTTGTCGACACGATTATAGCCGTAATTTTGAAGCTATCGTAATGAAACCTAATATTTAAGCTTTTTCAAAAAAGCAAAGATCAAGCTCGAGAATGGGCTAGATCGGATAAAAACCGCGCCTACCTCCCATACTACCCCAATTATGAAAAGTCTATAAAGAAGCTAATATTCAAGCTACAATACTTAAATTCAGTACTTGTGTGTTCTAAGTCACAGCTGATGTGTTTTAGAAAAATGGGCGTTATCAACCCACTAACACGCCAACCTCCCATACGACCCGAAAATGAAAATTATATAAAAAGGCTTCTGCGTTAGCTTACTAAATAAAATTAGACATTTATTAACTTTATATCAAAACTAAAGCATGTAAGAAAAATGGCCGTCATCCATTCACGAACACGCCCACCTCCCATACAGCCCCAAAATTGAAAACTATATAAATAGCCTTCATTCAAAGCTACAAAAGTAAAATAAGGTAAACATTAATTATATGTCAAAATTAAAGTGTGTTCGAAAAATAGGCGTCATCCATTGACGAACACGCCCACCTCCCTTACAACCCCAAAAATGAAATCTATATAAAGAGTCTTCTGTGTAAGCTAAACAAATAAAATTAGGTATTTATTCAGTTTATATCAAAACTTAGGCATGTTAAAAAAATGGGCGTCATCCATTCACGAAAACGCCCACCTCCCATACAACCCCAAAATTGAAAACTATATAAAAAAGCTTCTGCGTAAGCTAACTAAATAAAATTAGGTATTTTTTCAGTTTATATCAAAACTTAGGCATGTTAGAAAAATGGGCGTCATCCATTCACGAACACGCCCACCTTCCACACAACCCCAACATTGAAATCTCTATAAATAGGATTCACTTTAAGCTACAGATAAAAAATTGTATACGTTTGTATTTCATATCAAAAGTTAATCGTGGAAAAAAGTAGGCGTCATCTGACTACGAACACACCCACTTCCCATAGAACCCGCTATGTTGAAAAAATGAGCGCAATCAATCCACTAACACGCCCACCTCCCCTAGCAAGTCGAAGATATACCTTACTAGTTTTTAGTTGATTTTATTGAAGAAAATGAGCAATATTATGAGCAAAATTCATTGAGAGAGAACCAAAATTAATTGAAACGAGAACAAGAGATACTTTACTTTTTAATAGCATACACTCAGAAAAATATCAACTGTAACAGTCGGCCGCTGTTATTTCAAAACACTGTTCGATTGAATGATTTGCGTTTAAGTAGACAATTTTCTTTGTTGAATGAACGTTTCAAAGTATTTTTGTGCTGTTAAAATCATCTGTTGAAACATTTTTGTACTTATATTGAATTGTAAATTTTTTCTAAGCAATAGTTTTTATATGTGTTTTGCTATATTTATATTATCGTTGACAGTAGCTCAGTGGATGTGCACTAGACTGTCATGCGGGAGACGTGGGTTCGAACCCTAGCTGTGTAAGTATCAAAAATTGTAATTTAATTATTGAAATAATAATAATTCCGTTTCATTAATTGTTTGGTCAAAAATAACCTTCAATATAAAATGCTTACAATCTTGCAAACAAAAAAATTGCAATTTTTATTTTTTATTTAAAAAAAAATATTTTATATAAAAAAAAATTTTTTTTTGGCCTTGCCGGATTTGAACCGTGGACATTCGAGTACTAGACGCACACGTTAGCACACTCGGTCATACATGAACTTTCAAACCAGTGATCAAATTTCAGTAAATAAGTTTTTATACGGGTTTCGTGTTCCATAAACCAACAGTCAACCGAATGTTGATTTGAAAGTTTGATTTGTTGGATGGTATTTAACAGTGAAATCTGTTAGTTCAACCCATGATTTGTTTGATAAAACAGCATTTTTTCCATGAGTGTACATAAATTAATATTTACAATTCGTATTTTATTTTTGATCTATCGGATTTAAGTAAATTTTTTTTTTTTTAAAACATAATTATAAAATGCTTTAAAATCCATGAATATCTGGACTGATTTTGGTATGTAAAAATAAAAATATACCAAGTATTTTTAAAACATAATAAGGTAAATGTACGGAATTCCGTAAGGTTAAGGAATCTTTTTGCTTAATGAATTATTTTAGAGAAGTTAAAAGACATTTTGACATAAGATCTTTTTAAGAGCATCTGGACATGTATTTTTTTTAATTACAAAATAGTAAGTAGGGAGAAAAGTTTTTTTTTAAGAGAAAATTTGATACATTTTCAAATTTACCCAAATGGCTCTAATTCCGTGATAAAATTTGTTGATTGAACTTTATTCCGTAAATTTAAGTCTCTAATTCCGTTAATAATCCAAACCATAAGTTCAAGGGTTTCTATTTTCATTTTTTAAGTAATGTGATTACATTTGATGCATTCTATAATTTTTTCAAAATTCATTTTAGTAACGAAACATAAAATAAGGCTTGAATGGTAATGTAATTTATTGGATTACATGGGATTGAAAAAATGTTTTATAGAATAAAAATAAAACCTTTTAGTGGAGGTAATTTAAACAGAAAGCCACGATTCTTTATTTGTTCTGGAGGTCTTACTTTTTAAAGCACATCTATTTTGGTATCAGTGCCATGGTTTTGACCTCATAGCACCGAGGAGTAACCAAAATGTTAGCGACTTTTCCTAAAAACTTTTCTTATTTATATTTACTAAAACATAATCTCCTTTCAAAACAAATTATTCATTGATTAAACCATTAAAAATTATTTCTTTGGTGTGTGTGGTTTTTTATTTTGGTGTAGTTTTTGATAATATCGGGATTTAAACGAGTGGAAGACGGCAATAGCAATTGGTTGAATAAAATGAAAAATTCCGTATTCAGAATTCACTTAGATAGCGACACATGAGAAGAATGCCCCCTATAAAGAGCAACATTAAAAATTAATTGATGTTTAGTGACAGGAAAACTTTTTTTTAATCAAGTTATAGACCCGTTCAACAATTACTGCTTCCACGGTTTATAAAAGTACGGTGGTTCATAAACATTTATTTCTTTGATGTAGTTATTTCTCAATTTATCGACATTCTTTTGATACCTTTTAACCATTCTTACAGTATTAAGTGCTAAATCTAGTTTTTTACTTAATTTAGTGATAAAAGAATCACTTATGGTCAATGAGGTAAAAAGATTAAGTTAAATAATCAGACAGCAAAAAGATGTTAACATTGTTGACAATGACGCCTTAACTCAAGCTATCTTAAACAACTGACATGATTTTCGAAAACAGCACTCAATATTCGTCTGAAATAAATTTTTATTTCTTCTGAATTATCATATTTATTCCCCTTATTAATTCTTTTTCAAAAAAGGCTTCTTCGTTAAGAAATGCAACGTAATTAGAAACCTTATGTCTCTAATGCCGTGATATATAACGGAATTAGGTAAGCTTGAAGAAATTTTGAACTTTATTCCGTAAACGATTTTTCAGCATTCATTATTGTTTCAAAACAGAAATTTAAAATTTAATATAAGAAATAAAATGTTTTGTACAATAAAAACTAGCAAACTGACTTGATTTTGTTTGCACGTTTTCAAATAGACAACAAATATTTATACTTCCAATAACATCCTTTTTAATAAATTTAAAGGAAATCAATGAATTACAAATACACATATTAAGGATTTGGAAATTAATTTTATATCACGTAATTAGCTCAAAATATTTTTGAAGGATATATAAAGTTAACAAAACTTAATAACAATAAGAAGTATTAATTATGAATATGTAATTTAGAAATTTAAAATGCAATAACTTTCCTTAAATCCGTTACTATCACGTCATTAGGTTCATTCAAAAAGTTGTTTGTCCTCAATTACGTAAATCACTAAAATAGCTGCTATTTTTTAATACCTGCTTTATTAAATCGACAAACACTATTAAAACACTTTAAAAACACTGCTTACTTTTCGTTCAAAATAAATTTTATAAAACTTCTATAAATTTTCAAATTATAAGCTTAAGAAAACATACTCTAAGGCTTAACCATTTTGATTAGAGAAACAGAACAAAGTGCGCATGCGGCGAAGTGTGTCGAATAACTCGGAAACTGTGAATGATCTAACGATATCTCGAAAATGAGTGTGATGCAAATGTGGGAAGGACACGTTCCTCGAGACAGTGGCTTGAAAAAATTTTTCGATTCTTACAATGGCATCTTATTTTCTGGCATTAAAAACTAAATTAAAAAATTTACGGGATAAGGTTCACTTACGGAATTCCGTACATTTACCTTAAAAATAATACCTAAATAGAAGTATTTTTAAAAATCGGGACAATTGGCGTCCCGCGTAAGGTCTTTGCTGGACGCACATTTTTAAGATGAAAATTGGGACAACCCACGTAGAGATCGGAACCTGGCAGCCCTAGATAACGGAAAGATGTGCTTGTCCAGTGCACAATAACAATTCCGATCACCTGGCTACCTTAATAGTAAGTACTTCATAGTAGGGATGTTACGGAAGTGAGTTTATTGGAACCGGAGTTGGCACCGGAGTTTTTAAATTTGATTTATTGGAGCCGGAGTCGGAACCGGAGTCGGAATCGGAGCCGAAGTCGGAGGTTATTAATTATAAAAGAATAGTTAACATATTACAAGTATTCAATATCTTTACTCAGCTCTGAAAATTTTAAGTAAATATTACACGCATGTGCCAATATATGCAACAAAGAAAATATCTAGTTTTAAGTTTTGTTTTAGCCAAATGAAGTGACTCTAAAAGTACTAAATTGTAATGAGTACTATAATTAATGAACAAAAGCTTGTCAGCTTTCTCCCCCTCCAAACGATTTCTTAGAGGACCATTTATGAGACCGACACTACTAAAAAGTTGCTCACTTCCAAGTGATCTTGAAGGACACGATAAATATTGACGAACAATTGAGTGCAAATTCAAAAATTTCGAATTTACTCAAGAGAGGTCATAAGCAATTAGAATTACTAGTATCGCCTGGGGTCGAAATTCGACCAATTTATTGATTGCCTAAAAACAAACAAACAAATTGGCCATTTCAGCCCTTGAAAGGACTTTGACCGAGCTTCTTAGGATCGATTGTGTTGTGTGTCTTATTAAATTTTTGCACACAATTGACCGAGAACTGGACCTACATGACTCCGAACGGCTCATGTTCTCAAGAAGCTTTACATGGCATTATTTACTCTCTGAGGTTTGCCATTGTCTGCAGAGAGGTGGTGACCGATCAGAAAAATTTTTTATTGAAAAAACTTTTCGCCACGGCTGGGGATCGAACCCGGGCTCCGAGCATGCTAAGCCACACACTTAACCTGCATGCCACCGTCACCCCGGTTATTGATTGCCTATTTATACTAATATGTGTGATGATTAAAATAAGTTCGAGGCTCTAACTCTTAATTGATTGGAGATATAAAGCTATTTTCTTCAAAAAAACTGTTTTTTTATATATCCCAAACCTGAAGGGTCAGGGTATATTAACTTTGTGCAAACGTTTGTAACGCATAGAACAAAGCGAGTCCGGTATAGAAAAGTATATATATTCTTGATCAGCGTCACCACGTGAGTCGAGCTATCCATGTTCGTCCGTCAATCTGTCCGTCCGTCCGTCTGTCCGTCTGTCCGTCTGTGTGTTGTCCGTCTACACAGGATAAGAAGAAGGAGTTGAGATAATTTGATGAAACTTGACATACATGGGCACATGAACCCAAGAATCTGCACTATTGAATATTTTTGGAATCCGCTCACGGAAACGTCTACCTCCCATACAACGCAAAAATGTAAAACTGCATAACTCAGCTCATAATAATCCTAAAACAACAAAATTTGGTATGTTTTTGTTTTATATCAACACAAAGATGTCTTTGAAAAATGGACGTCATCCGCTAACGGACACGCCCACCTCCCATACAACCCAAAAATTGAAAACGCAATAAATAAGCCTCTGTTTCACCTACAGAGTTAAATTTGACGCATATGTTTTTTGTAACAAAACAAAGTTGGTTTTGAAAAATGGACATAATCCGCCCACGGACTCGCCTACCTCCCATACAACGCGAAAATTTAAAACTGCATAACTCAGCTCATGATTAGCCTACAACAATTAAACTTGACATGTATGTGTTTTATACAAACACAAAGATGTTTTCGAAAAATGGACGTCATCTGCTCACGGACACGCCCACCTCCGATACAACCCAAAAATTGAAAACGCAATAAATAAGCCTCTGTTTAACCTACAGTGCTAAAATTTGGCATGTATGTTTTTTATGCCAAGACAAAGATGGTTTTGAAAAATGGACGTCATCCACCTACGGACACGCCTACCTCCCATGCAACCCAAAAAGTTTTAAACTCAATAAATAAGGTTATGTTAATCATAGAGAAATAAAATTTGGTATGCATGTATTTTATACCAAAACTAAGGTGTGTTGAAAAATTGGAAGTAATCCGTCCATGAACACGCCCACCTCCCATAGGGAAAGCACAATAAAGGCATTAACTGTGAGCTACAGGAATAAAAATGTGTACATTTTTCATCAACATTTAAATGCGTATAAAATATAGGCTTTATCCGCCCTTGGAGACTTCCATTTACAATAAAATTTTTTTGTTTTTGAAAAGTGGGTTTAGGCCTAGACCGACATTAGACTTTCTTTACTTGTTTAAATTATTATTTTGTTCAAAAACAGAAAAACAACTTTTTAAAAAAATTTAATTTTGTCAAAGAAATCATAGAGGGTAGCCTTGATTTTTTGATGGCACGAACAGTTTATTAATTTAGTGTCAAGACAAAATAAATTCACCTTAAATTCGGTAAAAGCTTTGAAAGAAAATCAAAAATGCAATTTTGAGTTTTTGTTTTATTACAACAAAAATCATTTTTACACCATATTTTAAGAATAAATCAAATTTTATGGTCTTTTTTTTAAAAGGAATAATTTAAATATAAGCAAAAAAAAAATGGTATTATTTTCAAAATTTTTTTTTAAGCTAACTGATAAGACTTAAATACAAAAAAGAAATAAATGGAATGTGTTCACAGATGGCGGAGATATTTGCTTCAGAATTTAAAACATTCCATTTGAGACAGTTTTTTTCTCTCTTGGCATTTGGTTGAAACACACGCTAAATAACTAACGACAATATTAAGAAAATTCATTAAAAATACTTTTGGTTAGAACTTTGCTGTAATTTTTATCACATTTGAAAGAAAATTTAACAAGCTTTTAGAAAAAATTAAAAAAAATTGAAAAACCTTTAAAGTTAGACCAAGATTTTCACATGGAAAGTCAAATTTTTGAATTCAAAACACATTTACAAAGTTTACAATTGACGAATGGCTAGAACAAAATTTTTTAAGAAATTGTTACTTTTAAAAAAAATTCAAATTCGACCAACTCAAAAACTCTCCCCTTACTAAATTTCATATTGATCAAAGAGCGAGTTTTTTCTCAAAAATTTAATTTCTCTCTTAGAAGGTTGGGAACCCCCTCAATCAGATATATCATATATATATACATTCTGCACATCTAGGCAACATAACCTTTCGAATGATATAAGTTTATTTTGAATTTTAATTAATACCAAAAAAGAGTACGACAAACTTAAATGTTCACGTATTAATATATAAGATTTAACGAAGAACTGCGCTCGTGTGTGAGTAGGTAAAATCGTACACGCCGATAAATTTCGATCTTCGTTATAACTCCGATTCAAAATTGTCGGAGCCAAAGTCGGAGTCGGAGGTGTAAAATCAATCCGAAGTTCCGACCTTTCGGAAAAGAAGTCGATGCTTCGTTACATCCCTACTTCATAGTTATCTTCAGTGCACAATTTTACATTCGAAATAGGTTATTAAATTTTCCTTTAAAAAGCTATTATGCTATTGTTGTAGAGGTATGTTAGTTAGTTTGGTATGTAAGTTAGTTATAGATTAAAAGGAAATGGCACCTATTTTTTTTTTGTTTTTTCCTCCTAGCTCCCTAGGGACACGCATGCAACAACCCCCAGCCATACAATTTTTTTCCTCGCATCGTGTGGGAATTACCCTTTGCATTATTCTCCCCTTAGTATGGAACACCGTGTATAATACATACCGGATATGCAAAGGCATTACATTTCAGGCCATAACTTCTGGTTAAAAATATATAAAAAATAATAAAATCATTTAAAATTAAACTCAAAAATGCAAAAGATGGCTTCTGTTTGCTGATGCATTAAATAAAATGAAGTTTCATCATGTATGACAATCCGTTGACAATTGTGACAATTTTTTTACTTCTTTCTTATGGCTATAATAGGCTTGTTTTTGTTTTTTTAGGTTGACACGCTTGCTGAGCTTGCGGTTTCTATGGTAAGACATGAGATGTCTGAGATATGTGCAAATAATAAGCGCTGGTATCTAGGTACGTGCTGTAATATAAAACCTGTGAGATGAAGGTAGAGCATGAGGAGTTATAAAAAAAAAAATAAATAAAATACAAATTGTTTGCAAATAATATATAAAAATTGCGCGAAGATAAAGATTTGCTAGCTGTGGCAGAATATTATATTCCTATTTTAATTGAAAAATTTATTAAATAGCTTGTTTTAACACATTCTAAAACACTAGACAAAAAATTCTCGACTTAACCAAAATATTAATTTTCGGATATTTACAACTTTGACCTATACACAAGTTCTACTCGGATAACATTTAACTAAAAATTCTTCTGCTTAAATTAATTGAACCCGGTTTTCTGCAGTTCAAGAAATTGTTCGCCATTTGAAATTTTCAATTAATTTTTGCTTGGCAATTAAGTATCATTCCGCAGTTTTCTTTCTATATATGTTTGTCTTTTCTTACAACTTGCTCTCGAAACAGCATACATCTAAAAAATTCAGAAATTCAGTCTACACTCAGAAAAAAGTGTCTCGGAATATAATAAAAAAGGCATCATATTTAGAGAAAAATGGTATAGACTTTGCTCCAGAGAATGCTATTCTCTAATTGCGATACTTAAAATTCTCTAAAAATGATAAAAAGCTTCCATGAAAAAGAAAAATATATCCTTTTTAGAGAAAAATACTTTTTTTTTTGAGAAAATATTTGTTTTTATTGAAGAAAATACTTCTCATAGTGAATTTTTTATCAAAATATAAGAAAAGTTTTTAATTTTCAATAAAATTTCTCTATAAATGAGAAATTTTTTGTGCGAGAAAAATACACTGTAAAAAGTAAAGCGTACTTTAACCACTGCCTTCAAATCAACCTGTGCCTGAATTTAAGTATGATTTGCATTTTAATATTATAAATGCTTAAAAACCCAAAGAACCATATTTAAAGTCAGCTTTTGGAAGTTGATTTTAAGACAAGCCAGCTTAATTTAAACAAATTTATTGGTTTTTGTATTAAAAATGTCTACAATTCATCATATGAGTCTTAATTTAAGATAGCTTGCATTGCTATTCAGGCCAGTTTGTTTACGATAAGGGCTGAAATTCAGCGAAGGTAAGGCTGCATTTACCATTTAACTGCCTTTAATTCAGACATCATTGAATGCTGTTTTACTTAAAAAAAAGGCAAAAGTAATTTCAGCAAAACCTGTCTTAATGCTGTTGCAGCTTATTTTAAGACAGTTTTTCACCTTATATGAAGATTTATTTTTTAGAGTGTACTTATCATTATTAGAGACATTGAAATATTTCCATTTCCTAGAAGTAAAGATATATTTCTTCGAAAATGTGAAAATTTATTAGAATTGAAGAAAATTTTATTTGAAAAAGAGAAAATTGCTATTATCAAAAATAGAGAAATTTTTTACTGGAGCAAGGTATGTGTTTTTTTCTCAGTGTACAGAAATTAAAAACAAAAAGCTAAGAAATCAAAATAAAATCCAAATGCTTTGCATAAAAAAAATCAACAATCAACAACCAACAACAACAAAATTTAATGATCTCCAATCTTGTACTTAAGTGAAAAGAATTAATTTCGACTTTATCTTAAGCTGCTGAGCTGGAGCTAAAATTCTACTTCAACATCTCGGGGTTTTTTTTTTAAGTTTTTTATATTCATGGCAACCTGAGGCCTGCGTTCTTGTGCGTTGTAGTTTGGTGTTGGTGGTGTTGTAGTTTGTTGTTGTTGTTGTTGTTGTTGTTGTTGTTGTTGTTGTTGTTGTTGTTGTTGTTGTTGCAGTATTGTCAACCAGGTGACAAATCTTCTTCCGTATCACGATGGGCCACAAGATATGTTGACTGCATGCAGCTTGGCATTTTGGACCCACAACGTTGTTGGTGTTTTGGAGCCAGGCGCTGTGCTTATTGCTTTTGTTGTTGTGATTTAAGTTGTTGTGTTAGCGTCTGTTCTGACACTTTTTGGACCCCCGAGGTCATTATTAACACACGCTAACTTTTCAGTTGTCTCTTCTTGAACGTAGTTTCTTTATATGTTTTTTTTGCCTTATTAACTTCCTCTGAAAACTCTCGCTTTTTGCTTTTGATTCAATTCATTAAGCATGCGCTGATAATTGTCCATGAATAAGTTTATTATTATAGTATAAGTTTTTGATGGAAATATTTTTATTTTCTTAAAGCAAAAATTATATAAGCGCCTCAGTCAACTTAAGAAAGAAATGACTTATTCATGCAGTTCTGTTCCATGCGTATTGATTGCTATACACACAAAGTTAGGAGCTTCTAGCCAAAGTTATGACGTAAAACTCTTCATAGAACCTTTACGGTAATCTAAAACTTTAAGCAAGACTTCGAAGTTAGGCGATTATCGACCACAAATATATGTTTCTATGTCGCTGATTCTGAATACGAGGTCAATTTTTCAGTATAATGGTAAATCCGAGGTTATTTTAAGGTCAAAAATAAAACAAAACAAGTAAAGAAAGTCTAAAGTCGGTCTAGGCCGACTATGAAATACCCTAAACCCACTTTTCAAAAATAAAAAATTTTTATTGTAAATGGGCGCCTCCGTAGGCGGATGAAGCCTATATTTTAATTGCATTTAAATGGTGATGAAAAATTTACACATACCAAGTTTTATTCCTGTAGCTCACAGTTAATGCCTTTATTGTGCTTTCGCTATGGGAGGTGGGCGTGTTCATGGACGGATTACTCGCAATTTTTGAACGCACCTTAGTTTTGGTATAAAATACTCACATACCAAATTTAATTTCTCTATGACAAACATAACCTTATTTATTGAGTTTTTAACTTTTTGGGTTGTATGGGAGGTAGGCGTTTCCGTATGCGGATGACGTCCATTTTTCAAAACCATCTTTTTCTTGTCATAAAAAACATATGTGTCAAATTTTAGCTCTGTAGGTTAAACAGAGGCTTATTTATTGTGTTTTCAATTTTTGGGTTGTATGGGAGGTGGGCGTGTCCGTGAACGGATGACGTCCATTTTTCAAAGACATCTTTGTGTTTTTATAAAACACATACATATCAAATTTTATTGTTGTAGGCTAAATATGAGCTGAGTTATGCAGTTTTCAATTTTCACGTTGTATGGGAGGTAGGCGTGTCCGTGGGCGGACGATTTCCATTTTTCAAAACCGTCTTTGTTTTGTTAAAAAAAATATATGTGTCAAATTTTAGCTCTGTAGGTTAAACAGAGGCTTATTTATTGCGTTTTCAATTTTTGGGTTGTATGGGAGGTGGGCGTGTCCGTGAACGGATGACGTCCATTTTTCGAAGACATCTTTGTGTTTTTATAAAACACATACATACCAAATTTTATTGTTGTAGGCTTTTTATGAGCTGAGTTATGCAGTTTTCAATTTTCGGGTTGTATGGGAGGTAGGCGTGTCCGTAAGCGGATGATGTCCATTTTTCAAAAACATCTTTGTGTTGATACAAAACACATACATACCAAATTTTATTGTTGTAGGTTAATTATGAGCTGAGTTATGCAGTTTTCAATTTTTGCGTTGTATGGGAGGTAGGCGTGTCTGTGGGCGGATTCCAAAAATATTCAATAGTGCAGATTCTTGGGTTCATGTGCCCATGTATGTCAAGTTTCATTCAATTATCTCAACTCCTTCTTCTTATCCTGTGTATACGGACAACACACAGACGGACAGACGGACAGACGGACGGACGGACGGACGGACGGACGGACGGACGGACGGACGGACATGGATAGCTCGACTCACGTGGTGACGCTGATCAAGAATATATTTACTTTTCTATACCGGACTCGCTTCGTTCTATGCGTTACAAACGTTTGCACAAAGTTAATATACCCTGACCTTTCAGGTTTAGGGTATAAAAAAAGAGATATGATTTTTAACTGCCTGATCAATAGGGTTTTTGGTATTGCTAATTCAGGATTGTGATCAATTTGTCAGTATCAATGTCAGTTCAAGCTCATTTGAACAGAAAAGTTCTAACAAATTTTGAATAAATAAATAGTAAGTAATGCTAGATTATCTTAATATATACAAGACTAGCGTCCTGCTCCTTGCTCTATATCGCTCAAACTGTTATAGTTGTTATTGCTATGCATAGGCTGAACATATTAGCCTGGACCAGAACCTGTTTCGCTTTTACAGTGCTTTTTATATGAATGAATTGTAAGCCTAAAAGTGTGCACACAAAATTTATTTGATATTTACCAGTAAGGACACATTGACGACGACTGGAACAAAACAACATTTGAGGTGAATGAAAAATATCATATCGTCCGCTACTTAATTATTTTGAAAACGACTCGTCGTATGACTACTATACTAGTGTAATATAAAATCTATCACGAACCTAAGTGCTTTACAATTCAGAGTTGACGAGGTAAGAGAAACATTATCAAAACAATGTTACTCCTTCACTTTTGAAAGGATGTTCTATTCATTTCACTAAACCGCTAACAATAATTTTTAATATGTTTCTTTCTTCAGGTGAATTTCTTGATATATGGAAAATCGTCTATGTAACTCCGATTAATATATCTGCCTCAAAACATGCGAATAACTTGGCCCTATTCGCAAACTTTTGTTTGAAAGGTATAGAGTGTGGTGGTCAAGTGGATATGCCATCTACACGAACTTTTCGAAAGCATTCGATAAAGTTCAACACGATGTACTTTTAAAAAAGTTGGAACGTCAAGGAAGTCATGCAAATCTTCTTCAATGGTTTCGAAATTATCTTTGTAATCGGTGCCAATATGTCAAGATTGGATCAACATTGTCCAAAAGTATATATAACTTTTCTGTGGTTCCACAAGGGAGTCATATTGAACCTTTATTATTTATACTATTCATAAATGACCTACCGAAAGTGTTAAAAAATGCGAATTGTCTTCTTTATGCTGATGACTTGAAGATTTTCAAAACAATCAGGACTACTCATGATTGCCTTATGCTGCAGGAAGTTGTTCTGTCTTTATCTAAGTGGTGTAGAGAAAACTGTTTGCAATTGAATATAACTAAATGTAAAAGTATTGGGTTCACAAGATCTCAGTGTCCAATTGATTACACTTACGATATAATGGGTGAGTCACTCTCCAACGTTCAAATTCAAAATGATTTGGGGCTTAATTTTGATTCCAAAATTAATTTTAACAATCATTTTGACTTTATTATTTCAAAAGAGAATAGATTACTGTTATAGTTCAATTTTGGTTCTGCGATAAGACCAACTTTTTCGGATTTGGGGAAGTCCCTTGAGTACAACTGCGTCCTTGGTTTAGTTAGATTGGCTCAAAATTTTGAGAAAACCATGTTTTACCAAATGGTCGATTTTGATATATTCTAAGCCTTTTGCCATGTCTATTTATAAAGATATCTGGCAAATCAGTTGCACGGTCTTACCAACCAATGAAGAAAACAAAAGGTTATGAAATTCTATGTCAACAGTTCCTATACTACTTTCGGATCCTAGGAGTAGTTCTTGTGTAATTAATAATACCAATAATTATTGGTATTTATGAAGCGAAATACAAAGGAGCTCTTATACACTTAAATCTATTTATATATATATATTCCTAGTAAGGTCAACAGTGGAATATGCTTGTACTATATGAAATCAGTCATATGCAGCTAATATAAACCGTATTGAGGTGGTTAAGCCTCTGTGACTAGGAAAAGAATAGAAAAACAATGCTTTGATGAAGTGAAAAGTGTTTCGGTAATTCCGTTTTGGTTTTACAGCAGTTAAACTTATTAGCTTTTCAAAGTTAGTGGACTGCATAAACCACAGAGACTACTGAAGAGTCGGAGTAGCATCCGGTCATGGTCTACTCTGCTCGGTTTGTTCTTCAAATTAATTTTGTTGTTGTAGCAACCTGTTGCTTCATGAATTCTTTGCCATAAAACTCAAAATATAATTCTTAAAGAATATGTTTTTTAAGAATAATAAACTCAAATTAACAAATTAAAATGCCACAATTTTATAAATATTGTTTAGTCTAAGAGAGTTTAATCGATTGATATATAAATAAATGTTTATTTTGCACGAAATAAACATTTATTTATCTGTTTTTACACGGTCTTTTTTGCACGATTTTGAAATAATACGGTTCACCAAAAATTTGTTTAAACGAGTTTTTCGGTTTTACACGATTAGTTGAAATTTTTTTCAACTGGTTCACGTTTACATGTTTCGGCGAACACCCGATTTCATTGGTATATTTTTCTCGTTCATAGAACGCAAAAATTTGCAATGCTCATAGTTTGTTTTTTTTACCATTAAATAAGGTATTATTTTATGAAGTCTGTGACTTACACAGTTGTAATATGAATTTTTTTGACGTAGAATTACGTCTTACTGCGCGGTTTGTATGGGGTCGTTTGAACAGATTTTTTGAAGGTCATGCAACGTTTTTGGCTAATACTTTAGGGTATACCTACAGCCTTTAATACTTATCGTTCAAAGAAAATATATATACTAAAATATCAGATATATCCTGCGCTGAATGAATATCTAATTTTGGATTTTGTCACTATTATATGAAAGTCACAAAATAGTAAAATATAAGAAGAAAAATGCATGTTTTTATATAAGAAAGTCGCTCATCTGAGGTCACAGGTGGGTCATTGGCACATTTATGGGTTCCATGGATGGCCAATCGGATGCAGTGGGATTATCTGAGGTCACAGGTATATTTGTCCAAATGCTCCATGGAATCCATTAAAGTGCCAATGACCCACCTGTGATGTGTAAACACACTTTTCCATACTTAATTAAAAACAAAGTAAGCATGAAAAAAAACTTTCAATATAAATAGATTCGAATGAAATGACAAATAAAAAATAAAGCCTGGTTTTCACTATGTCAATTTCAATGGTCAGTTGTTGTCAGTCACATGAAAAATAGTATTTAGTATTTAGTATTTATTGAGTCTTTGGAATAATTCCTTACAGACTAAAACAAAAATTACTTAAAGTAAAGGGAACTTAAGTAACTTAAAGCGAAATAATTAACAGGAAATTAATTACAAAAGTCTTAGCAAAGCATACTTAAAATCAACTTTAGTCATACAAAAATCAATAGACCTATCTTTGTATATATTATTAAGCACTGAAAGAGACCTATTAATGGGCTCATTGATGGCATAGTTAGATCTGTGACATTTAATGTGAAAATAGTCAGATGCGCGTAAAGATCTAGATGGTATATTAAAGGTTATAAACTCAAGAAGCAAAGGACAGTCAATATTACAGTTAATAATATCATATATAAAAATTATACTTTGAACCAACCGCCGCTTTTCAAGGCTTTCAAGACTTATAAGCATGGACCGAGAGGTATAGGAGGGAATAGGCTCAGTAAAAACAATCGATCGTAATGCATATTTAAGAAATTTCTTTTGTATACGCTCCAGACGATTGATGTGAATACCGTAATATGGGTTCCAGATGAGTGATGCATAATCCAAGTTAGATCTTACAAATGAAGTATAGAGCTGCTTTAAGGTATAAGGGTCAAGAAAAGCGGAACTATTTCTTTTAATGAAAGCAAGAAGGGAATAAGCCTTCGGAATTATGCGATTAACATGGCAAACAAAACTGAAACGAGAGTCGAAGCAAACACCAAGATCACGTATTTCATTCACTTTTTTTAAAACCACACCGTTAATGTTGTACGAAAAACTTATGGGTGTATTAATCTTCGAGACAGTCATACTGCAACATTTATTCAGATTCAGTGTAAGACCATTATTTTTAAACCAGGTTAGGCAATTGTTCAATTCAGTTTGAAGAACTTGACAATCTGAATAATGTTTTATTTTGTAATAAATTTTCAAGTCATCGGCGTATAATAAAAAGCAAGCTGAAGGAAAACATTTTGAGATATCATTAATGAATAAAATGAATAATAATGGACCGAGGATACTACCTTGCGGGACTCCAGATGTTACCAAAAAAGGTTCAGAATTCACATTCTCTATGGAAACACAAGATACCCTGTTAGACAAGTAGGAACTAAGCCACGAGAGAACCGATGAATGAAAACCATACTTAGACAATTTCGAAATTAAGAGATTATGTGGAACTTTGTCAAAAGCTTTCGATATATCTGAATAAATAATGTCAACTTGGCTACCATCTTCAAATGAATTAATGCAATATTTTGTGAAAATACTTAAGTTAGTTGT
Organism: Tetanocera ferruginea; assembly: GCA_958299015.1. Classification (NCBI taxonomy): domain Eukaryota; kingdom Metazoa; phylum Arthropoda; class Insecta; order Diptera; family Sciomyzidae; genus Tetanocera; species Tetanocera ferruginea. Next base: position 15,341,659 of record OY282641.1, on the reverse strand, counting down.
AGCTGACCTTCCCGTAACAAAACCATGCTGGTAAGGACAGATAGTATTCTTTACAGCGAAGTAAACTTTCTCCTTCACAATTTTTTCAAAAACTTTAGATATATTAGTAAGCTTAGAAATTGCTCTATAATTTTCAATATTGTTCTTATTTCCAGATTTAAAAATAGGAGATATAACAGATATTTTCCATTTATTAATAAATATGCCAGAAGCAAGAGATTTGTTGAAAATTAATAAGAGTGGAAAAGAGATAGCTTTAATACATATTAACAAAATGTGAGAACTTATTCCATCAAGGTCACTTTTAAAGGAATCATTTAAGCTAAGAATACCATTTTCAATATCCGTTAAGGATAGACAGAGGTTGCCGAAATTCAAGAAAGAGTCAACATTTTCTAGTTGAATATTATTAGAATTCTGTTTACTAAAGTTCGAGACGAAAAATTTTGCAAATAAATTGGCAGTATCAAACAAAGTGTTCGATACCTTATCATTGTAAAACATGGACGAAGGAATGTAAGACGTACCTTTTTTGGTTTGAACATATCTCCAAAAAGATTTCGGATCAGATTTCATACGGCTCTCTAGATTCAAAATATATTGCTTATACAGAAATTTATTTAGAAAATCAAACTCACGCTTATAATGTATAAATTTTTCATTAAATTCTATAAAACCTGTTGATTTAAATTTCAAACAGTATTTATTCCGAAGGTTCTTTAACTTTTTTAAACCCTTTGTATACCATGGAAGTTTATGAGACTTCTTTTTTAGGGGAATATTAATCAGGACGTGATCCAATAAATATTTTAGGAAAACCTCAAAACAATGCTGAGTATCAAGCCCACTAAAGAGCTGATTCCAGTCTATGCCATCAATTAGACCATTTAGTACATCATAATTACAATTATTATAATCATAAAAATATAAATGGGAGCTATTTACTTTCAAGTAAGAATAAAATTCAATTTCAAAACACAAAGCAGAGTGATGTAATGTTGCCTCAGAGATGGGGCAAGCGCATTCAAATAATTTAAATTTTAAAAGTTTACTTACAAAGATTAAATCTAATATCTTAGATAATTTATTTAGAACAAAATTGATCTGGACCAGATCACAACTTAGAAAACTATCTACCAAGTGAATTTCCAGCGATTTGTTGACATTTAAGGGAATTAATACCGAACTATCATCCGGAGCAGGGGTCCAGATTAAACTACCAGCTACTCTGATAACTACCAGCACACCACCACCTCTAGAGAAACCAGTTTGTAGAGAGCTCCGATCTTTCCGATATATTTGAAACTTTGATGAATCAGCAATTTCACAATCATAAAAATCATCATTAAGCCATGTTTCAATTAGCACATAAACATCATAATCAGCATCCGATATAAAATTACAAACAGTCAGTAATTTTGTCCGCATCCCAGAAAGATTTTGGTAATAAAATCTTAAGGGACTAGTACTAGCCAATGGGTGGCTCGATTCAGTTACTTTCTTCTCTGAGTAAGCCCTTTCACTCCGAAAAAAGAAGAATGCCAACATGTTGTCATTTTTTTTCTGTTTGACAATCGCGAAAAATAGGAAAAACTGATCTCTTCACATGTTTATAGCAAAAATTGCAAAAAAGTTGTTATTTATGTAATTTTTTAAACTTTAAAATTTTATGTCAAACAAAAAATGACTAAGTGAAAACCAAGCATAATTTCTTTTTGTCAAAAAAGATTGCCAACTCAAATTACAAAAAATTTTTGGTAAATACATTCATGCTTTATGATTGAAAATAGCGGTCAATTTCAACAAACAAACCTCACTTAATAAATTAATCCTGTCTTAAACATATATTTTTAACTGATTTTTAATAAAATTTCGGTACATAAGTGTTTAAAATCAAAATTTAAATTATTTATTAAACAGGTTGCCATCCTTTTCTGCTTAGAAATATACGGTGTCGGGCGCTCACTTTCAAGTTTTGAAAAGTAAACGAAAATTGAGAAACTGAACAAAAAATTGCTTACGCAGAACTTGGGCAACTACATATATTGCTGAGCAAGTACGTTCTTTTGCTCTCAAGCTTTTGTATGCTTACGCATAACTTGGTTGAGCCTTAACAGAATTCTACGTCTACGCTTACAATATTATCGAAACTGTTTATTTTTTACTTCACTTTTGAAGTACCGTCAATAAAAAAAATCCAGTAAAATTGATTTGTATTTCTCAGTTTGTTTAAGATTTTCGTTGTACACATACTTTTTTCAAAGTTTTACTCTAACTTATTTTAGTTTTTTTTTAATAAAAAATAATTGTTGTTGTTTAATATAGTTGTATGTTCTTTGAATTCATTCCTTTTTTGAACGGTTTTGTAGGCAAAAGTTTATGAGTTTTTCGACTTACACGGTTTTTTAAAGTTTTGGAACACTTACCTTAATTTACCATATATCGCTTGTATTTTTTACACGATTTTTTTACTCAGAAAAGTATCTACCGTGTAAAAACAGAGTTGAGTGGATTAATTGTTTGGGTCGTTGATTTTGAATCCGAGATCAATTTGTCTGTTTCATATTATAACAGGCGAGTTTTATTTCATGACCTTATTTATTCTCCTCTTTTCTGCATCGTTTAGATAATATAAGTTAAGATTTGATTTTTATATTTCTTTACAAAAATTGTTCTCATAGTATTCTTAACTATTTTATATAATATTGATATCATAACTATTAATTTCGTATTAAAACTACAGTACTAACTCTTACATATACTCCCCACATTACAGTTTATTATAACTCAAAGATTACTCTCAGGCCAACTCTTTCGTAAACACCTTCACAAACATATAAAACCAAGTTTTTAAGCATTAAACAAAAAAAAAAAACAAACTGTGTACTTTGACATTTGTTTTGACAGCATTGACATTGATTTAAATCCCACTAAAAAATATTTTGAATCTAAGCCTTTAACGATGTCGTTTTTTCTTTTCGTAACTACATAATTCTTTACATTTAATCTCTCAATCTTAAGCTTGTTAATTGATTGTAACATTTATTATAAGCCTTTATACGATTTTTTTTTTTTTTGTTTTGACCACCATTATTATTTTTTTTTTTTTTTTTTGTTTGTGGGTTATATCTTTTGAGCTCTTTTTAGCTCAGCTAACCTTTTGTGTTTGCGTGTGTGTGTGTGTGTGTCACCTTCTGAATGGATTCTTAGTATAGCACAATTTGGTAAATAAAAATAGTTTTTTGTTGTATTTTTTTCTTCTTGAACCTATTAAGTGTACCTTGACATCAGACAATACCAAACACTAGACGCTGTCACTATTTTATAGTTTGTTTTGGTTGTTGCTGTTTGTGTTGTTGTTGTTGTTTGTGTCACATTTTACTGTGTTTTTCTTGTCCAAAGATTATTTGTCGTGTTTTTGTTTCTTGACAATGAAATGTATTTCAATGTTATTTATTTGATTGTTATTTAATTATTTAGATGCTATTTTTACGATGAGGTTTTTCTCTTTTTTTCTTTGTTTACGTTGATATGATTCGTTTTTTATGCAGTGTTCATCGCATGAGGGTTTCCCGGAATTTCATTGAAGAACAGGTGTATATTTTGAGGTTTCATTTTGGGCACATGAACAACTAGTATGCTTTCTAGTCTTATTTTCATTATATATGTTGATTTCATTTCAGTAACATAAAATGTAAAAAAAATTAAATCAAAACATTCTTTCTTTACATTCCACTATTTTTTCTAACCGCTTATTTAGTTTCCTTTAAATTGTTTAAATTTATAATGCACGTTTCTGCATTCGCATTTTAGTCGCATGTTATCATTTTGGCACACATATGCGCCATTTTTATAACATACATAAATTTTAATGAAAATTGTTAAATGTTAAAAATAACTTAACAACACTTAATAACAATCCGCCAGAAAACTGAACGAAAGTGAGATTAAATACTTAAGATTAGAGCGCAGCAAAGAAAACCTCAAATGCATGCCTGACATGCCAATCGACTGAAGTAACTTGGTAGAGTCAGCTAGAATTTAACTTTTCAATGAACCCAGTGAACAAAGGAATCAGTGAGTACAAAAAATTATTTTTTGAAACTTTTAATGAATATTTTTGGGTAGAAAATTTGATTTTCATTATTTTATATATAATTTTTTACTTTTTTTACATATACTTTTATATATATAAATACATATAATTTTTTAATCATTCTTCGCATTAACCCATTCATGCTCACCACCGGATGCTGGTGTAAATGAAAAAGAAATGTTTGTTTAAATTTAAGCAGAGTGTATCCGGCATTGCTTGGGCTTATGTTATCTCAGCGAGGGTGGGTATCCCTTGCATTCGAAGTTTCTTCAGATATTTTAAGTCGAATGCGCCAAGACATCACTTAAACTGTTCTAATTTTTTTTAGACTTTTAATTTTGCATCTGAAATTGTCAATGAAAGATAATACTCTCTTTTTACTTGCAGCATTATTAGAAACATAGTCAAGATACTTATCTTTAAAACTTCCATGAAACTTACCACCAGGAAACTTTGTAATCTCCCAAAAAAGTCTCCTTTGAAAAAAATGTTCGTAATTTTAATTCTAGTGATATGAAAATATAGAAATGGACATATGAACAGAAGGTCGAAATGAAAGTTCAGCTTCATTTGACAATTTTTCTTAAATGAAATTCTTGCCTTACAAATCTTCAAAAAGTTTGCTTAAAATCAATTTTTAAAAATATTTCTAAATAAAGATAAAAAATTTAAAGATGAAAAATAAAAATGCAGAGATGAAAGAAAATTAAAAGTAGGGAAAAGAGTTATGTTTCATGAATGGACGAATTACTGTTACTAATATTGCCTTTGGTTGAAGTTTGGCCAATTTTTGTGTGCCTATTTATACCATACAGACGAAAGAACCGCTTCAAAACCTATCACGTGATAGGTTCTAAGGTGATAGTGACTGGTCCCAATTCTGACACCCACATATGAAACCAACCGGTCCCTTTTACATGGCGTTGTCATTGACAGGGGTAAATTGACACCAGCTATATACCTTTGGATCAATCTTAGAACTGGTTCAAAAATATATCGGAAAGTGTCAATTGCCACCTCATAGATACCTTTGGACCTGATCAGTAGCCAGTCTATTTATAGAACACGGTACACTTAAACGCACGCTATTAATGAAATTGAATCAATGTTTTGGAAATTCATGTTTAGTCGAGCTAGCGTTCACGTTTAGTACTCGCCTGACCAGAGTTCAAGCCCTTGCGAAACCGCAAACATTTTTTTCATTTTAAATATTTTTTTTCAAATAAAAAATGAAATTTTAAATTTTTTTCAAGGTGCACTCAGAAAAAAACACATATCTTTTTCCGATAAAAAATTTCTCTATTTTCGATAATAGCAATTTTCTCTTTTTCAAATAAAATTTTCTTCATTTAGAATAAATTTTTACATTTTCGAAGAAATATTTCTTCACTTGTAGGAAATGGAAATATTTCAATGTTTCTTATAATGATAAATATTTTTCTCGCACAGAAAAATTCTTATTTATATAGAGAAACTAGCTGGTACCCGGCGCGTTGCTGCCGTCCTTGTCTAATGCCTGTTTCAGATTGTCAATAGACAAACTCCACTCTGAGTTTCAATATTCTTTGACCATTATTTTCAAAGTTATTAAATAAAAAAAAATTATTTTATGGGTGGAGCCATCCGTTTTAGTTTGCGAGTATATTCGTTTAGTAGGATATCACCAAATGGTTACTCCAAACCGAGTTTATTTGATCTGTGACTGTTATTTCCAAAGCGATTCAATTTAAAAAATGTGTCTCATATCGGTGGAGCCACACCCCCTGTACAATGCCCATTCTAGTCTTACAGTAGCAGGACACCACCAAATAGTAACTTCATTCTGAGTTAAAATGTTATGTGAATTTTAGTTCTATAGCTATTCTGTATCGAAAATTCGAGTTGTATGAGCGTAGCCACGCCCCGTTTTCCAATGCCCGTGTCTTTTTTATAATTGAAAGACCTGACCAATCAGTTATTTCAAACTGTGCTTTACTGTTATACGACATCAAGTTCTAAATCCATTCGATATCAAAAAGTTTAATTGTGTTGACGGTGCCATGCCCCCCTTTTCAAAGATCGCTCAAATTTGACAGTCGAAGGGCGCGTGTCAACAGTAAGTTCGTACTGATTTTTATTTATGTGCGATTTTTGAACGAAAGTAAAACCGAAAATTTGTTTTCTTGAAAAACTGCCACGCCCCTCGTGGGTAGGAAGATAAAAAATACTTTATAACCTTTTCTCATACCTACTTAATATACAAAAAAAAATTTCATTAAAATCGTTCCAGCCGTTTCGGAGGAGTTCATACACTAACACCGTGACACGAGATTTTTATATATTAGATTTATTAAAAATAAAAAATTGTTTCTATATTTTGATAAAAAATTCACAATGAGAAGTATTTCCTTCAATAAAAACAAATGTTTTCTCAAAAATAAAAATCTTTTTCTCTTAAAACGATATATTTTTATATATTGCTCTTTTTCATAGAAGCTTTTTATCATTTTTAAACAATTTTTAGGATCGCATTTAGAGAAAGGCATTCTCTGGAGCAAAGTCTATAGACTTTTAGACTATAGAACATTTTTCTCTAAATATGATGCCTTTTTTATCATATTCCGAGAAACTTTTTTCTTAGTGCAGTTTGAAAAGTCATTTCGCAAAAAAATGCGTTAAAAGTTTTTTGTAGCATGCATTTAATATGCAATTTTATCTCAAAAAATTTCAATTTTAAAAATCCTATGAGCATCGATTCGATTTTTGGATTGTCTTTGTTCAACTTCGGTTTTGGTCGATAGTGTTCGGTTAATTTTTTTATTTTTATATAGCTTCTGCTCGTATTCGTTAAACTTATTTTTTTATTTAGTCTTTGGTTCTTGACTTCGTTTGCCTTCGGCTCAATCCTTGATTTTTGTCGAAAGAACTTTCAAAAGCATAGGATCTATTCCAGCAACATATACAAATGTTTACCAAGTTTCATCAAAATCGGTTCATCCGTTTTGACGTGAATGAGCCAAACATAGTTGATTGAAAAAAGCACCCTCTCTCGGAAGTTTTCTGAAATTTAAATAGCTTCAATTCTGTTGGAGGGTCAAGTTATTTCACGTACCAAATTTAATAAAAATCAGTCAAGTCATTTAGGAGTTATTGAGTCTTAAAAATGCCCTACTTAAAGCGTCCTCTTGCAGAAGCCTTTGGAATTTTTTATATATAATGTTTTATCTTAGACGAAGTTGAACGTTCATATCAAGTTTCATTAAAATTGGTACAGATGCTTGGGAGTTATTATGTCTTAAAAACGCAGTACTGAAAGCGCCCTCTTGCTGAAGTCTATGGAATTTTTTATAGCCTATGTTTTATTTTGGGAGCAGATGAACCCGCATACCAAATTTTATTGAAATCGGTCCAGGGGCTTAGAAGTTATTATAAAGTACCACGCCCAAATACTTCCGCCCACTTTTTCACACCTTCTATGTTCTTTCTCTCTACAAAACGTAATCGATGTCCAAATTTCAGCTCAATCGGATAAACGGTGCTCGAGCCTATACGGAACAGACAGACAGACAGACAGACAAACATTTGATTTTATATATTAAGAAGAAGAAGATATTTACCAATCAAAATGAAGAATACTCTCAAAACTATTTTCTTAATGCAAAAACTATAAAATGAGAGCACTCTCATCACTTGATAATAGCGAGATATACAGGATTCCCCAGACCTAGAGGACAATAATGCAGGGGGTGATTCCCCATCATGAAACGAGCAAAAAATTGTATGGGTGGGGGTGGTCGCAAACGTCCCCCTAGAGAGCTAGGAGGAAAAAACAAAAACCATAGGTTCCATTACGTTTTAACCCATAACTTTTTTATCTCTAAAAAAATTACCAAACATGATAACTTTTTAAAAAGAAAATTAAATTTCCTTCAAGTTATCGAAGCAAAGTTTTTCCATTGAGTTGCAACTATAAAAGTTACGAGCACCTAAATTAATTATATATAAATCTTTTTTTTTAAATAGAACATGAAATGTGCAATTTTTTCAAGATTGTAAGCAACCTTATTTTTAAGGTTATTTTTGACAGAACAGTTAATAAAAAAAATCAGAATTTCAATTATTAAATAAAAACTTTTGATACTTACACAGCTAGGATACGAACCCACGTCCTCTGCATGATAGTCTAGCCAACTTACACTGAGATATTGGTAACGATAAGATAAATATATGAAAACACATTGAAAAACAATTGCTTAGAGAAGATTGGCAAGCAGGTTTTCTCATTATTTAATTTTGCTTTGACTTTTACCAAAAAAATTTCAACAGCTGATTTTAACAGAGCAAAAATAATATGAAACGTTCATTCAACAAAGAAAATTGTCAACTTGAACGCAAATTATTCAATCTAATAGTGTTTTGGAATAACAGTGGCCGACTGTAAATATTACAGTTGATAGTTTTTTAAGTGTAGTCTGGTTTTTTAGTATCAAAATCTATAAGTCCGTCTTTTAATAGGGAAAAGGCATTTTTTCAAGTGAAATGTTTATTAAAACGATTAGCTATATGGGAAAAAAACTTAAGGTTGAGAGAATTTTATTTTAGGTCTTTCTTCTTTCAATATATGAGTCGATACTACTCAAAGTCGCTTAAGTCATACAAAAAAGGTTTTTTTTTTTTTTTGGAAATTTAATTTTTCACTTTTCTGCAAAATCGCTGGATTATTTTTGTTAAAAATGGTTTGATTAGATTCAACATATCTGTTTTTGAAACCTAACGTTGAAGACTTACAAAACAAAACATTCGTAGATTTAAAATACATCAGTTTAATTGTTGGACTAGGCGCATATTATATATAACTCCTGTTTTTGTTTTTTGAAAAAAACTCATGTGGACATAGATTTTTTGAAAAAGTTTAAATAACGAATTATTAAGCTAGAACAGGCTGCATTGGCAAAATGATGAAAAAGGTATGAATATTTTCATGGAAGCTTCTTCGCCTTCATAATAAAGTATTGTTTCACAATTTTTTTCATCCTTCCAAGACTTTTTTCCTCTAAAATGATTTTTTAATTACGCGTCAGTCGATATTTTATATTTTATTTTATGAAAGATTCAATAATGATTCTGATGATTAAGTTAGCATGGGCTCATGTTTAACTTTTTAATATTGTCTAGGCTGTCTAAGAACATACATTTTTAAGACTTAAAATCGGTCAAAAGCCGGTATGTTCATAGGATAGGGAAAATGGATTTTTCTCTCCACTTGATAACTACCATTCTTTATTTTCATGCAGATATGTTAGTTCAATTAATGTGCAAGCCATAATAAAGGTATTCACATACGTTTTTAATAATAAATGATACCGGCTCTGTGTAAAAACACCAACAATAAAGCACATACAAATTAATATAGTTAATTTCGGCTTGAGTTTATATCAGAAATTTGCTGATAAAAAACGCAGAATTGAAAATTCTTGATAAATTATGCATCTCTGTTCTTTTTCTTAACTTACTTCCATTAAAACATTTCTTAATCTTGCCATTTATCACGAAATAACCACGAAAAATCTGAAGAACTTCGTTTTTTTAAATTAGAAAATAAAGCCAAATGATTGGCAGAATAGGCACTTTGGTATTTTTTGTTTGTTTGGTGACTTTTCTTTCGTGGTCTTTCACAAATTAAGAAGCAATAATGATAGTTTCCTTATTTCAATAATATTTATTTTGAAAACCTCTGTGCGTTGACAGAAAAATGTTGACCGATGGACTTGGCGATGTATCGAAATATATCATTTACTCAATTCTTAAATATATTTGCATTTATTTTTCCAAGAAAGTAACACAATTATTACAACAACAATATTTCAAATTAAAATGATTACTGTATAATACATATAAGAGATATTTGAGTGAACTATAAAGTGTTAAAAAGGTTTTTACATTATTTTTTTTTTATATAACATACAACAATTTATTTGGTAAATGGCCACCTACTTATTACTGAGATGGTCATGGCTATTTTCAACAATGGAGGTGTTTTCACATTCACATCCTCTTCTTCTGTGAGTCTTATTAAACATCGCAAAACTCTCACTACTTGCCAAACCTTCGTTTAAGGTTCAGTGTGTTGGCTCTGAGTGGTATCCATCTGTTTGTCCTATTATCTCTCGATTTGCTAGCATGACTCGTGCAAATATCGCTGTGCGTCTAGTGACAAAAAAATCCATGATTTTTTTTTTCCCTTACATTTTAAACTGGCCCGTCTTTGGACGCGTGTTCGTACACAATTATAACTTTACGACTTGTCTTATTAACACGCTATGTTGAAGGGCGGGGGCTAAGACCGAGAAGTCGTATAACGTTTAGGCGCGATAAGCACAACAGCAACTGCATTGCACCCGTAAGCATTTGTCAGCCAACCAGCCGTTCATTTGGGCTCGCAACTGGCACAATACGGGTAAATCCATTGCCCAGATGCTTTACGCAAAAGCTTAGCTTAGCACACGCAGTTGCATCTTCTGCAAAGTGACAAATAACGGACAGACTTGCAGTCGTACAGAAAGACAGACAAACAAACAGACAGATAAGGATCGTGTTCGACAAGTTGTATTATGGGCTCGGTGTGCATGTTTAAATATCTACTTGTATCTCTCTCTCTCTCTCTCTCTTTCGTTACTACTGTATGTTTTCTGTTTTATATAAAAAATCTTATTGCTGGGATTTGGATTGTAGCAACAACAACAATAATTTATTTATCACTTTTCAATAATTTGCTGACTTGTTAACTGTACGTTTTTCTTTATTCAGGCCTGCATTTAAAGTCGTTAACATTCCTTTTTTTTTTTTTTTTTCTTTTTGAGGATCTTAATGTGTTGACGGAGACCTCAGTCGCTTTTGTATTGATGATCTTGTTATGATTATTCTGGAAGCACAAAACGTTTATTATTACTATTTTCTGGTTTGTCAACTTGTCTGATAAAGTAAAAATGCAAGCAAATTTGTTGACATTTTTTAACTAACTAACTTTTTAACTATCTAGCATAATATACATGTTTTAAGTTAGGGCACATTACAAAGGACTGCAAATGTGCATGAAAGTATCTAATTGTATTAAAAAATACGAAGAAAATACAACACGTCACGGGTGATGTAGAAAATGCCCAGCGTACCAAGAAGCGATGCGGAAGGTGAAGCGGGCATGCAACTCCAACAGCTCAACCTAAATCACTGTGAGGCAGCCCGAGACCTCCTCAACTAGACAGTATGAGACCTATCGATAGAGGTAGCTATTCTTAGTGAACCCTACAGAGCAAAGCACTCAAGTGTATAGGTTAAGGATACTTCTGGCAAAGCAGCTATATGTAGCTGTGGATACCAACTCCTGCTACTGAGATCATCTACTTCGGAGAGAGGTTTCGCGTGTCTGCTGAAGTATAAGGAGTACATATATACAGCTGCTATATGCCCCCGAGTACATCACTGGAGGAGTTTACATCAATTTTAGACAAGCTGGCAGCGAACTGCAGAGAAAGAAACCGACTCGTAGCAGAAGATTTTAATGTATGCGCCATAGAATAGGGCTGTTCTAAAACAAACACGAAAGGGACAGCAGTTCTTGATGCGTTTGCTGCATTGGAAGTAGTACTAATGAACACAGGGGCCCAGCACACCTTCAGCAGAGCTGGGCATGGGTCAGTAATGGAACTTACTAACGTTAGTAGTGAAGTGTCGCAAAATACATCCTGGAGAGTAAGCGACTGTTACACACATAGCGACCATTTGGCCATTGTGTGTGAGCTAGAACCAGGGACCGTACCGGTTATGGTTTTTATCAAAAAAGTCAAATATTAACTGTTATTTTTTAACTTTTAATTTTTTCGACAAAAAAAAAAGTTATTTTGTGCCTTATATTTTTTTCGGGCGAACATAACAGTTACTTTTGACTTTTTTATTTTATCGGTCAAAAATAACAGTTATTTTCTGCCTTTTATTTTTTCGGTCAAAAATATCAGTCAATTTGTGCTTTTTCAAAGGCCATTTTACTGACCAAAAAAACTATCGATACAATTATTTTGATCTCATCGGTGATCACGTTTTACATATGGTATCAATAGTTTTTTAATCGTACAAGCGGCCTTTAAAAAAACACAGATTGCCTGATATTTTTGACCGAAAAAATAAAATTCACAAAATAACTCTTATTTTTGACCGATAAAATAAAAGTCAAAGGTAACCGTTATTTTTGTCTCAAAAAATAAAAGGCAAAAAATAACAGTTAATTTTTAACTTTTATTGAATCAGTCGTAAACTTAAAAGGCTATAAATATTCGTGAAGCTGAGGCCATTTGTACCATAATGGTATATTTGAAAATGTCCTGCGACAATTTTTTCATTGTGTCTTTTTCATTCGAAAATTGTAAAATAACAGTTATTTTCGGTCCCTGCCTAGAACAGCAGGCGAAAACAACTTGCAACAGCTATCTTCAAAAAAGTTAGGATGTTAGGCTAGCTCATTCGACCAAGGAGTATTTCAACTCATGTTGGAAGTTACCGAACTTTCTGGGTCTGCGTCGGAAATGGTTTATTATTTCAATAGTTCTATAAGAGTAGCCTGCAATGCATCAATATTAAGTAAATAATTCAGAAGGCACAAAAAGGACGTATACTGGTGAAATGAACGACTCTATTGCCACTAAACGTTCCGAGTGTAACCGTTTGCGTAGTGCCTATACAAGGGCTAGAGGCAGATCCGATTTCCTTGAATGTCAACGTGACTATAAGCAAAGACGAAAAGAACTAAAGATTGCTATCCGGGACAGAAAGCGCAAAAGTTTCTTAAAGCTGTGTGCCGATCCTAAAATAAGCCCATGAAGTGCAGCGTATAAAACCTTTGCGGAGATGCCCAAACTTGCTTTTGAGAATTATCAATACACTGTTCCCCCAGTAGAACAACAGTGACCCCGAATCTACGACAGCAAGTGAAGCACAAGAGCAGGATACGATTCCGATACTGACTCAATAAACAACAGCAAGGTGCCAGGACCGGATGGAATAGACCTAACAAAGCCTTAGGCTGCGATTATAGTGAGCGCCGAGTCAGACAGGCAGGCAGGCTGAAATCTGTGTGGAAAAACGAGATGCAGATAGCTATATATCTCGCTTGTTCACATTGCCTGCCTGCCTGCATGTCTGACTCGGCGCTTACTATAACCGCAACCTTAGGTGTTGCAGTGGACTATTGCGTCGGCATTTTTATCAGACTGTATGACGCGTGTCTCAAAGAAGGAAGTTTTGTAAATCAGTGGAAACTTCAGAGATTAGAACTCATACCTAAGGACATCAAATCACCAGACGACAAATCTGCTTATCGATCACTCTCGACGTAAAAAATCCTTTTAATTCAGCAAGTTGGCTAAAAATACTGTAGGCTATAAGACACTTCAACGTGCCGCGATACCTAACACGCATCATTGTCGACTACTTACATAGAAGAGTGCTTATTTACAAAACTTCTAATCAACTAAAAGAGTACGAAATCACAAGATGGGTGCTCTGTGCTAAAATTGCTATGGAACATAATGTACGATGGTTTTCTACACTTGGAAGTACCGTGGGAGGTGAAAATAGTTGGCTTCGCAGATTACATTGAGGTTGTAGTTGTAGTAAAGCACATTGCAACAGTCTTCGACATAGCAAACCAAGCTATAGCTACGATTCAAAACTGGTTGGAATAAGCTGGTTTAAAATAGGTGAAGCCAAAACCCGAAGCAGTTTTGATAAGGAGCAGGAAAGCAGTTGAAGTAGCGACGATAAATGTTGGAGAACATGAAATTTCATCGAAACCAGCTGTGAAATCTCTTTGCATAATGATAGATGCGAAGCTTAAATTTAAAGAATATCTAGAGTACGCCTGCCGAAAAGCTGCAAAAGCTAATATGGCACACGCAAGAATAATGGTTAACACAAGAGAATCTAAACAGAATCACAGACTTTTACTGGCCGGAGCCATTAAGTCTAACCTGTGGAACGGAGCTCCAGTATGAATCGAAGCATTTAAAACGAAGTCTTATTGTCGCGAAATAAACACAACTTGCAGACTTCGTGCTCTCAGGGTGTGTAGTGCGTTTCGCACTGTGTCAAAAGATGCAACACTAATCAATGCTGGAATGTACCCAATTGATCTTCCCGCAAAAGAAGCAATGTATCCCGACGAAAGAGCTGAGGTGACTGTTATTACATAAGGAACTAGAAAAGTAAAAGCGAGGCAGCAAAGTCTCAGCGAGTGGCAAAACCGCTGGAACTTCGTTGAAAATGGACTTTGAATGCACCATCTGATTCCAAATATAGCAACCTGGGTACAAAGAAGCGACGGTGAAGTGGATTTCTACATAACCGAGTTGTTGATCGGACATGGCTGCTTCTTGTAGTTCTTTATTAAGGCGCCTCTCGAAAAAAAGTTGTTCGGCACAGTTGCTTAAAATAATCCTTGGTTTATGTTATGGTGGTTCCCCAAATCTTTCGGCTCTAGCAATAATGCGGGTTTTCACGAATTTTTCGACCTTTTTATATTTATAAATAAATATATTTTGCACTGAAATTCAAATAATTTTATGAGGATCTTTTGTTTTTTTCTGTTTTTTGTTTGTTGAAAACATGATTTTTCAAATATTATAGTTTTAATGGTTATCAAGTTAAGCCATTCTGAAATAAAAGCATCCAACACCTTTCCAACGGTATCTTGAAAACCTTAAACTAATGAAATGATTTGAATTTTAGTGAAAATAATATAAAAATAGTCATGACAATCCAATATTTTTACAAAAAACTTGAACTTTAGAGGTTTTTTCAAACCATTCCAGTTCACGGATAGCTACCGCTAGAGTCGAAATATTTGGGAAATCATCATAACCAAGGATAATTTTGAGCAACTGTGCTGAACAACTTTTTTTTTTCTATGGAGTGTGAGGCGCCTTAATCTTTAAAGGCGTATAGCTATAGCGTATCATAATTCACACTTTTATAATTTACCGCGTAGTAATTTAAAATGCAACACTGATCCTGCCAACTCCCATCTTTAAATAGACTACAGTCCAAATTTAAGCTCGCTGTGTGGCTAAGTTTATGCTTGGCATCCATTTGGAGAAAATGGAAAAAGTGAATTTCGTGAGGTCATGAAGCATTACTTTTTGCACAAAAAACCTTAAGCCACACCAAAGAAAAGCTTGATAAATGCTTAAGGGACTCTGCACCATCGATTTGAATGATTCACAAGTGGTTTACTGCGTTCTAGACCGTCCAAATGAGGTCATCACACCAGAAATGGTCACTAAAATTTTTGATATCGTGTTTCCGATCGCATAGTTAAAGTGCGCAAGACTGGTGAGGCTATAGTCATCTCAAACGGATATGAAAAAAATTATCCGAAAGATGGGTTCCACGTTTGCTGACTCTAGACCTAAAACGCGATCGTGTAACTGATTCAAAGACGTGTTTGACGATGTTAAACAATGATAAGAAGGATAATTCCGTCGAAACAGGGATCCATCACTACACATCATATTCTAAAGATTAGTCGAAACCGACCGAACGTGCTCCGAAGAAGGCGAAGACGGTGCTATCTGTCGGAATGGTAATGGAGACAGTATTTTGGAATAAACGCAGTGAAATATACATTGATTACCTTTTACCGATAAGAACGATCAACGGCGAATACTATGCAGACGAATTGGACCGTTTCAACGACGCTTTGAAAGGAAATGTCCCCATTTGGCAAGAAAAATAGTTACCTTTCATCAAGACAATGCGCTCATTCACACATATACAGCTCCCATGGAAAAATTCCATTAATTGAAGTATGAATTGCTTCATCATATATCATATTTTCCAGTTTTGGTCCCCAGCTACTGTTTTCCGTTTCCAAACCTGAAGAAATGGCTCGGCGGAAAGAGATAAATCACCAGAGAGGAGCTCATCACCAAAAAAGAGGCCTGTTTTCTGGACTTTTCGAAAACTTATTTTTCGGATGGGATCAACCAATTGCATGAACGTTGGACGGAGTGTATCGAGCAAAAAGGAGGCTATATTGAGAACTAAAATACGACTCTTTGCCGTAAAAATCATTCCTTGCTTAATTTTTCACGGAATTATCAAACGGTCCTCATAAGTATTTGTGGCATTTATTTTAAAAATTCCAAAAAAGGGGTTTGATGTACATTAAAAAAAATATTTATGGTAAGGAGATATACTAGATGTTTAAGTATGAAGATTTATTTTTCCAAGAAAAATATTTAAAAATTATTTAAAAAAAAAACCGAAAAGTAAAACTTTAAATTAGAACTTTCAACAAAACTTAATAGATAGTTACATCACAACCCATAATTTTATTGATAATGAAGCGATTAAACTGATATCTAGCATTCCATCCGGTACAACCAAAAAATCTTAATTTTGCATTTAAGCTTTTATCTGTTTTGGCAGATATTTTTCTTATGGCAGTATAATTCCTTAAAAAGAATATAAATTTGCAGCTTCATTTGATTTTTTTCGAAATTCTAAAGAAAACTTAATTCCAGCCTATGTCTGTAGTAAATTCTGCTTAACCCGCTGTCGCCAGCTCATTAACTTTGCGCACATGATTGGGCGCCAGTGATGTTCGGACAAATTAATTTTCAATATCTTCGAAATCAACCGAGAAAAAAACTTCAGACAAGCAAAGAACTGCTGGTGTTAAGCTTAAGCTGAAAAAATCTGTCAATAAAAAAATTAAACCGTAACTTATCCAACGGCTAGGACAGCGCCCAGAAAAAGAAGATGCAGCTGCAGTAAATGTTGCCAAATTAAAAGAGGGTTGTTTGTTAAGTTTACGTTGTGCCAAAAAATCCGGTATATTGTTGAATAAATCTTAAAATTTTTTAGGTTTTTGAACCTTAACTTGCAACCTTCTTCCGCGACATCCGTCGCGACAATCTTGCTGATGTTTTTTTTAAACAGTCTGTTCAAGACAAATAAACGACACGTCCTTGTCTTATATATTTTTTGTTTATCAGGGTTTCTGTTTTTAATCATAAGCTTTTTGTCCTTAATTGTTTAATTAGCCAAAAAATTCGTTGAATTGTGGATGCAACAGAGCATTCAACTGTTACTTTTCTGCTTATAAGAGTACTGATTATACCTGGTTGAGCCACAACATATGCTGCGATATTTTTGCACATACATGGCTGGCTGGATATGGCAGGAATTAAGCATGTTTGCTTGTTGTTTCTGTGTTGTTTTGAGTTTTTGTTTGTTTTTTGGCATCCCATTTCATCTTCTTTTAAAATAACAATTTTTTTTTCTGATTAAAACATAGGAAGACTCATTCAAGTGTTGCTAAATTTTTGGGCGACATTATATTGTTGGAGCTGTTTTAATATGAAACCGTTATAGAGCCAGACAGTTTTGCCAAAATTACAAAACAAAAAAAAAAAAAAAAACAAATATTGAGTCTGAAGATAAGCTATGGAAGAACATAATTTTATTTTTACCATTTCAAAATATTTGCATATTTCTTAACTTATGTCAAAAGCAAAGCAGTAAATTTAAGGATGCCTTTCATAAAACTACTTATATCTACCATACATTCAATGTTCTTTATAGTTTATTTTTTTTTTTTTTTAAATAGACGCATTTAATCTGTTAATAACAACCTTGTAAAAGTTTATTGCAATTCAAACTTGTACCTATATAAGTTTTTTTTTTCTCTTATCTAATTTTGCAATCGATAAAATTTAATTTGATGTCAAATTGCTATGCAACTTATAAGCAAGCCAAAAGAACCACCTACTTAAATTACTCGATAAAAAAAAAAACAAAAAAAAATTCATACAAAACATCCATTCCAAGTTTGACTCAGCTCTACAAACATACTACAAACTTACATATATAAGACTGTATAAATATTTGCGCAGCCATTTTGAATTTTCACAGTCAAGCATTATTCTGTTTGTCCCTGTGGCAAGGAAACGAATCCTAACAACCACTAGGTAACCATGCAACACCCTCAACATTCCATTGGCGTTGCCAGATAGGATAATCCAAGCATGCGCTGTATGAAAACACTCAATCAATGTGGGTGACCGAATAGTACCGAATACCACCGAATAGACATTGAATATGACCCTTCAGTTATCATGTTTATTTAAAGAAATTCCATAAAAAACCAAAAAAAAAAAAACTTTCAAGTGTAAAACAGCTACAGCTGTTAAAATCAATAATTAAAAATTTCATTCATCAATTTGAAATACACAATAACTTACTTTAAGGACTTTATCACAAAAAGTTTTCAGCTATTGATTGATTTCTTCAATTAAGAAAATGCTGAAAATAAGACGATAGAATCGAAATTTATAAAATTGTATTAAAGGAAACTGTCGACTGTTGTTGACTTAAAAGTTTGTCCACCGTGGAACTGATTTTGAAGGAATGATTATTGTGATTTAAAAACTAAGTAGGCTCCACACTGAAATATGTCTGTTGTGGAAAACCCATAGATTTCAAAAAGTATAAAAAATAATACTTAAAAATTAGCCCTTCACAGTCTAAATCTTGATCTCTTAAAGTCCTTTCAAGGGTATTTTTTTCGAAGTCGAAAAGAAAAAAGCTCCTGGACCTGACTGAGTTCAAATAAGGTACTTGCAACAGAACGGAAGACAGATGTGATCGCAGACTTTGTACAACACTTTGAGAGAAGGTGTCTTTTCATCAAGGTAGAAACTACGAAGACAAAAACAAAAACAAAATCAAAACAAAATTGGCCATTTAAGTCCTTGAATGGACTTTGACCGAGGTTCTTCTGATTGGTTGTGTTGTGTGTGTAATGAAATGTTTGTACACAATTTAGCGGGAACTGGACCTACATGTTGTATGTCAGCTCCAAACGGTTCATGTTCTGAAGAACCATTGCTTACTATTTGAGGTTTGCGTTGTCTGCAGAGAGGTGACGGCCGATCAAAGAAATTGATTTGCATAGAAAAAACTTTTTGTATCATATGGTGATTCGAGCCTAGATCTGCCGAGTTTTGTAGTTTCACGCGCCACACACTAAGCATGCACTGGCATGGCCGCCACAATTACAAAGACTACTTTTTATTTAAAATAATTAAAACTCTTCTTCGAAAGCACCAAGCACTGAACACTGCTGGATAGTGCCATTCAAAATCAAAATCTTGAAAAATGTACATTATAAAAAGTTTTATATTTCTTAAATTAGTCTTAGACCTCTGATGGCTTAGAGTTCTTTCGAAACAGATACTGATTTTTGTAAATGAAAATATTATAGAAAGGCTCGTTGATAAGTTTCTATTTCCATGGTTAATAAAAAAAGGTGTTTAGAAATATTGACTCAACTAAAACTGTTCAAAATTCTATTTTTTAGATGAGTTACAAGTCCACTTAGTTTTATATCAAATGGGAGAACCCAGACATAACGGCTTCTTCCAGTTTTCTTGAAATTGTCTGTCGAAATTGAAGACATCTATTGAGTCTCTTACGCCTCATAGCTCTTAACCCAGACCACCCAGCCTAAAGGTTTGAAGGTCAATTTTAGATTGGGAACTATGTGGATTACGAAAATAATACCAGATATTTATAGCTAGAAAGTTATACAATATCAAAAATTTTTGTACAATATCAAAAATTCACAATTAATAGCAAAACCCAACATCAAAGTAATAATGGAACACGAGGTTCATTTATAAAGCCATAATGGCAAATCCAGAAAAAGTAAACCTAAACCTTGAAATATAAAAATTGCTTTAAGGTCAATAAAAATACATGGAACGTTAAGAATATTGCTTCTGTTTTCCTACGGTAAAAGCATTTCGAAAAAACATTTTGTATCCTTAAATTTTAACTGATTTTTTTTTTATTTATTTTAATCTGTAGCAAGTTGAAAAAATTTTTGGTTTTTTATGTTTTGTTATTTTAGTATTTCGCGATTTAAATATCAAAGCACAGTTACATAATATCCAGAATTGAAACATTTTCTATTGAAAAAAGCATGTAACAATTTTTTAAAAATATCATTTTCTATAGAAAAATATAAATTAAAAAAGTGATTCAAGAGTGAAACGTGAGTGACAATTTTTATTGCTTAGCTGGATTATCTTCGAAAATAATTGGCTGGCACATTTTATATCTCAGATTTACTTTCTACATATGTAAGATTAATGAATTTTATATTTTTTAAACCAGGCAGTAACAATTTTTATTCATTAAAAAGGCATTTGAAGGAGTGAAACGTGAGTGACATTTAATTTTTTTTTTTGTTTGTTTTTGTATTAGTAAAGTGAAAGAAGATAACGAAAACATCAAGGAAAAGTGAAAGCCGACCCTAAAAAAAAGTATGAACAAATATAGAAAAAAAAATAGTTAAATCCATATTCAGATAAGAAAACAAACTTTGCAAAGATTGAAAATATCTAATTAAATCATTATTTTAAGCCGTTGTCATCGACGGAATTGCTAATAGTTCAGACATATAGTCATATTTGGCAAGTGATCTAGCTACATATATACAAATTCGAATGCAGAACCGGAATAAATTTTGTTAAAATGTTATAGTACTGAAATAGTTTTTGTGTTCTTTTGTATTATGAATTATTTTTTAACTTAATCATGCTTTACATAATCCTCTTTCAATAAATAAATAAATTGTTTTCTTTTTTGTATTAAAATGTCCTTAATGTTAAGAAAAAAATTTTTTTACAAAATATGCTTAATAAAATTCACCAGATTAACCAGGATGCAAAAATAAGACAATTAAAATTGTCTTGAAACGTGACCGACGTGAAACGTGAGTGACAAAATATGAAAAAATCTCAAAAGAAAAAACTAAACTTGTTTCTGCAGTTAAATTTTCTACTCAATTTCATTACGGAAAATTATTTTCTTCTTTATACTCAAACAATTCACAGATTTAAAGGTATATGTAATGAAAAAGTCGAAAAATGAAACATGAGTGACATTGGATTTGCCAAAAAAGCAAACAGTTTTTAAAAAAACAACAGATTTAGGTTTTAGTTTGTAAGCCTTACTGTTAAATAACCGCTTCCAAATGATTTCGAATTGATTGAACCACTTTTCGGCAGTAGAATGAGCTCATAAAGACCTGTCCACCCAAAATCTATACACACAAATCGTGATAAATCTTAAAAGCAAAATATTGGCAAAAAAATGTTTCAACTATTTTCAGATAGGGTGTTTCTTAAGCTTTCAAAAAAGAATAAAAAAATTTTAAATAACATTACTATGTATAAAATTTCGAGCGTGTGTCTTAATCGGCAACATCAATCGTTGAACATCTGCTCTGGTGACCTGGGCAGCAAATTTGTTCCACTTGAGTAACATTGATTCCAGATTTTTTACTACTCCTTCATATTTTCTTAGTTTGTATTTAACAATTGCCCAATATTTTTCGATTGGGCGCAACTGGGGACAGTTTGGAGGATTGAAGTTCTTTGGCATGAAATCTACATTATTAGTTTGATACCAATTTATGGTTGTCTTCGAATAATGAACCGACGCCAAATCTGGCCAAAACTTTACAGCATATATCGATGGTGACGTATAAACGGCAATAAACGCTTCTTTAGGCACTGCTTCCTGTATATCTCAGAGTTCATTGTTGCGGATGTTACATACGCCCGACTCTTCAAGCCAGAACTGCATATGGCTTGCCAGATCATTACCTTCTTTGCGAATTTATCAACGTTTTTATATTTAAATTTGGAGGAGACACAAAAACGCTTCTTTGCAGCATAAAACTGTTGTCCTGGAAGCTGTTTCAGATCAAGTTTGACGTATGTTTCATCGTCCATTATTAAACAACCTTTGAATTTCGTCAAGACTTTATTGTAGATAAGTCGAGTTCGCTTTTTGGCCGACAAATTTTGTTTATCGGATCGGTTCGGGTATTTAATAGCTCGATACGACTGATAGCCTGCTCTCACTAGTATCCGCCGAGCTGTGCTCCTGCTGGTTTTGAATTTTTTCGCGCGATCATTGTCGGAGAGACCTGGGTTATTTTTAATTGAGGCAAAGATGCTTGCCTTTAATTTATTGTCAGATGTTGTTTTTTCCACTCGTTTTTTGCTGTCTTTCCATCCTCAAAGTTTCTTTATACCGTTTTAAGACACTTCAAACTGTTGTCTTTGGAAGTTTTAATACTTCCGCTATCTTATTTCCGGACCAAGTTGGATTTTCAACGAATTTGTTCACAATCAATTTTCGAGCAGCTAACTCCATCGTTAAAAAAAATTAGTAACTAGCATTCAAATCATGGAAAACTGAAAACATATAACGGGAATATTATTTTTAACAAAAGGGTACCATTTTTTTTAAAACAACTTCGAAATGACCCTGTAGGTATCAACTAGTAATGCAGTAGATAATATCATTGTTTTCTTATAAGTATAATCTTTTTAGTACAGTCAACTGTTTTATTTTTAGAGATATGTTTATGTTTTAAACGTCATTGAAAAGAAAATTGAAAACATTTAATTTAACAAAAATTTAATTTATAACATGATATTCCGAGAAATTTGGACTAAAAGTTGAAATTTAGTAGTTTCCACCGATTGATTTCATCTTCAGACGAGCACAGATTAGGAACAGTTAAGTCGGTGGGGTTTGTTGGTATACTGTTAGAAAGGTGATTTTATTGCCTTTACAATGAGCTCTCAAATAACTCACTTTTCTGTGAGGTAGTTAATGTGCTAGAAACAATAATTTGAATCAAAATCGTGAAATACTAATTAACCCTGTAGCTCCTAAGAATGTGAATATTGACCCCCCTTCCAAACGATTTTTAAATAGTTGCACTCAGTTTCGGGACACCCTGTATATCAAGATTTGTCAAAATTTAACAGTAGTTGTGACGATCAAAAAATATTTAAGCTGAAAAAAGAATTTTGAATATCAATTTCTCACCTGTATACAATTGTGGCGCTTAGTTTTGGTTAACCCCCCTACCATAAGATATATCAACGGAAAGAAGGGCTCAATACTGTTCTTATGAGCTTAAATGCATGTGAATTTGATGAAATATACATATTTTATAGATGTTTAAAAAAAAACTCTTTTTGAAAATAACAAAATATTGATTTTTTTTTGGGGTCTTAAAAAATTTTGTGAAGACAACAAATTTCAATTTTTTTCTTAAACCAATATTTGTGTACTCTCAAAATCTTTACTTTTTTGAAGATCTTGGATTCTAAAGAAGAAAAAAAAGCTATATGCATAAGGTTGCTTTTTGGCCAAAAAAGGGGTTCAGGAGAACCAAAACCAAAATAAACCAAAGTAGTTTTTAAGAGTGCCTCTAACATTTGAGTTGGTGTCCGGCGAAATCTTATTTTCGATCCGTCTTAAGATCTTTCGATCTAACCTCTGCTCTTAGTGAACTTCCATGTGTCTAACAATGGTGTGTTCACTAGCTTTTCCAAATCTTTGAAAAACTAGTTTTCTGCATATCGGACTCGACGATTCTGCAGATGTGAACATTTACAAGGATGAATAATTGATTTCGATTCCTGCCGATCATTACAGCTTTGACAAAAGTCTGGTGGTGTAATGCCAATCCTATAGAAGGCTATCAGTTCTGCTGTCGTTTAGTTCTGGCCAGAGCCTTCTAGATATAATGGAGTCAATTCTGGAAGCCCAGTTTGTGTTGGTTCAATAAGCTTCTTTTAATAACGCTTATTGGAATGTGCATTTCTGTTTAATAATGCTTATTGGAATGTGCATTTTTGTTCAATTGGGATCTATCGTGAATCCATTTCTTGCCAGCTCATCTACTTTGTCTACTTTGTATTTCTCTTTGTTTACACGTTAATATGTAAATGGTTAAAAAACCATAGAACAAGGACTCCAATATTCAAAAATATATCGAATGAGGATATTCAGTGTTGAATGGGAAACATTCGTAATATCAGAGCTTATGTTTAGTTCTAAGTTCACTTCTACACTTTTCGGAAAAATTTTTCGAAAGTTCGGTTAAAAATGCTGTGCAACAAAAATTTTCAAAGAAATAAGATCTTCATTTTATAAAGTAGAACTTCACATTATGATTGGAGTTGCTTTGTTGTTTTCTTGCCAATCAAACTCAATAAGACTATGTATGACTCACATGTAATGTCTATTTTGCCCACAACACAGTCAATACCAAGCAGTTCCACTATAAATGCTTCATGCATCCATTAATGAACTTTGTAACCAATTCTAGTGTTCGAGAATGCAGTTAAATAAAAAAACAAAAAAATAATCCCTGACTGCACTTTCGGCACACGGAATACGACAACATCGAATGAGTTGCTGTCGCGCCAATGACGACAATATTCAATAAGTAGCTTAACAACGACGGTGGTCCGCAAATAACTTTGTCTAATGACTCGGAAATCCGTCAGTTTTAATAACATGGCTGCGCATACGATCATGAATACATAAAAAACATAAACTTCGATATGTTGGAGCCAACAACAAGCGGAGGAAACAACCAACCAACCAACCATCGACCATTGGGATGCAATGATGCAAGTTACTGCAAGTGAATGGGGGACGACGGTCAGTCTCGGTAGGGCCAAAAGCAGTAATACACACACAAACACACCAGCGCTTACATATTGTATAAGCACATCCGTCTTGAAGACTGGTTATATTAAAATAAGCAATAAAATCTAACTGAAATCGACGATTGATAAAAAATGTAGGCTAAAGCATGACGATTTTAAAATTTGAGGAGGAATTTGAGGGGTCATTTTGATGAGGAGGAATTAAGAGTACAAGCAGGCGTATATAATATATTTTCGTTTTAAAAATGAATAATCAAATAAATTCTGCAGAAAATTAATATATAATAAACTGACCGCAGATTCAGAATCAGTGACCCATAAAACCTACATATCAGGAAGTTGGACATCATATCTCTGTTTTTTTCTTCAACTGAGCTTGGAACGACCTCGCATGATCGTTATACAGGTAAATATCCTTTTTTGAATTAATTTGATTTCTCTTGCTTCACTTTTTTCAACTATAAATTCATAGTTTTCTTTTTGTTCATTCGAAGTGTTTAACTGATTATGAATTCTTTTTGTAGCTTAAATTTCATATTCATCTCTTTTTTGTTCTTAGTTGAGTAAGTATATTAATATTTTTTTTGTCTATTAAAAATTTTTTGGTTATAATACTAATTGTGAATTCACTTTTCATTTTGTTGAAATTAAATTTTTTGTTCTGTGCACTTGTTGGTCAAAAAATGTTTTCCCTTCCAAGCTGTGGTCTTAAATCTACGAAAAATTTAAAATTTTACTAAGTGTGAATTCACTTTTTGCTTAGTGAAACTAAATACTAAAAGAAATTGCTGACTGTATGCCAATTTACAACTTATTCGCTTTGGTTTAATACAAAACTTTGCACTTAAATCAAATGTGAATTCACTTTTTGGCATAAAAGTTAAAATGTTGGAATTTGAAATTTTAATAATTGTGCATTTAACATTCACCAAACAAATTCTTTAGTCTTGAATTTGTATAACTAATTAATCTTTTACTCATTGCGAATTTACTTTTGGTTATAAAATTAATTATCAATAGTAAGTCTTGAACTTATTTCTTCTAGCAACTTTTTGCTATTCAAACAAAAATTGTGGACTTTCAATCAATAAAATATTTTTTAGTTTAATTGATTGTAAATCCACTTTTAGATATAAAATTGAAAACCAATTTTATATGCTGAATAATGCATCTTGTTCATTTCGCTCATTGTAATACTTAAATTGCAGAAAACAATTTTTTTGGTCCTGGATGCATAAGAAATTTTTAATTTTACTCATTGTGAATTCACTTTTTGCTATAAAATTTAATGTCAATATTAATTCTTGAGTGTATTTCTTAAGAGAAGTTGTTTTCATTTGATTCAAATTATAATTTTGTAGTAATATTACAATTTTACTTATTGTGAATTAAGCTTTCATCGAACAAGTTGTTCGGTCTTGGTTTTATAACAAATTTTCAAATTTACTCAATGTGGATTTTGTTTTGGGTATCAAATCAAACTTATAAAAATTATTGATTATATTTTTTCTAGAGAAACTATTTTCTGGCTTTCTTTTAAGCTTCACTCATTCTGACTTCACTTTTTGGCATGAAATTGAATATCAATGTAATTTGATGAGCATGTTTATTATCAAAATTCTATGATTGTGAATTCACTAAATAATACATAAGTTGTTTGACTAGAATTTGAACAAGTTTTCAGGTTTTACCTATTGTGAATTGAGTATTGGCATACAATTTCATAACGGTCGTTTACCAAGTTACGTTTCTTGGTTCAAATAAAATTTTTTGAACTTTCACTCAATGTGAACTCACTTTTTGATTTGAAATTTAATACCTGTGAAATTTGTTGAGCAATGCAATTTTAAAAATTGCTGTTTCGTTCTTATATTTATAAAAAATTTTAAAGTTGAACTGAATGTGAATTAACTCTTTGATATGACATATTGATATGAAATTGAATATCTGCCTAAATTGTTCTTTGTATCTATAAAACATAATTTTGAAATTTCTTTCATTGTGAATTCACTTTATGGTATAGGATTTGAAAAAGTTTTCATGTAATTTTCATTGTGAATTTCTTGTGACATATAATTTAAGACTGGTGTATATTATTGAGCAACGTATTTTATCAAATTTTGAATTCATAAACAAATTAAACTTTTCTCTCAATGTGAATTCTCTTTTTGATATGAAGTTCAATTCCTGTAAAATGTTATTGAGAAGTTCAATTTTTAAATTTATCTAATTGTAAATTCAACTTTGACCAAACAACTTTTCGTTCAGATTTGTACAATTTTTTTTAAAGTTTATCTCATTGTGAATACACTTTTTGATATGAAATTGAATACCTACCTTTATTTTTCAGTGTATTTCTAGAAAAAAAAATTTGGAATTTCTTTTATTGCGAATTCACTTTTTGGATTCACTTATAGGATTTAAAAAGTTTTCAAGATTTTCTCATTGTGAATTCATATTTTGGCATAAAATTTAATACCGGTGTATATTATTGAGTAAACTTCTCTTATCAAGTTTTGTTTCTTGGATTAATAAGAAATTTTTAATTTTAACTGACTGTGAATTCACTCTTTGATATGAAATTAAGTACCTTTGGAATTTTTTGAGCATGGAAATTTTAAATTTTTCTAATTGTGAATTCAATTTTCTATCTTAGTTTTATAAAAAATTCTCAAGTTTAACTCATTGTGAATTCTCTTTTTGATTTGACGTTTTTATATGAAATTGAATACAAACCATAATTGTTCAGTATATTTTTATAAAAAATTTTAAAATTTCTTTCATTGTGAACTCATGTTTTGGTAAAGGATTTGAAGAAGATTTCAGGTTTTTTATTTGTGAATTCACCTTTTAGCATATAATTAAATACCGGTTTTTATTATTGAGTGAATTTCTTTTATAAAGTTTTGTTTCTTGGAATAATAAAAAATTTTTTGTTTTTACTCAATGTGAATTCACTTTTTGATATAAACTTAAATTTTTCTCTGATTTTTTGAGTATAGAAAATGTTAAATTTTTCTAATTGTGAATTCAATTTTTGATCTTAGTTTTATAATAAATTCTTTAGTTTAACTCATTGTGAATTCACTTTTTGATATTATTTTTTGATATGATATTGCATACATACCTTTATTATTCATTATATTTCTATAAAAAATTTTAAAATTTCTTTCATTCATGAATTCACCTTTTGGCAAAGGATTTTGAGAAGTTTTCAGGTTTTTTCATTTGTGAATTCACCTTTAAGCATACAATTTAATACCAGTGAATATTTTTGAGAAAATTTCTTTTATCAAGAATTCACTTTTTGATATGAAATTAAATACCATTGAAATTTTTTGAGCATGGAAATTTTAAAATTTCTCTTATTGTGAATTAAATTTTTGGTCTTTGTTTTATAAAAAAATTCCAAAGTTTAACTTAATGTGAAATCACATTTTGATATGACGTTTTGATATGAAATTGAATACATACCTTAATTATTCATTGTGAATTCACTTTTTTATATAGAATTTGAAGAAGTTTTCAAGTTTTTTAGTTGTGAATTTACCTTTTAGCATACAATTTAATACCGATTTTTATTATTGAGTGAATTTTTTTTATAAAGTTTTGTTTCTTAGATTAATAAAAAATTTTAATTTTCACTCACTGTGAAATCACTTTTTGATATGAAATTAAATACCTTTGAAATTTTTTGAGCCTGCAATTTCTCTAATTGTGAATTCAATTTTTGATCTTAGTTTCATAAAAATTTCTTAAGTTTAACTCATTGTGAATTCTCTTTTTGATATGACGTTTTGATATGAAATTGAATACAAACCATAATTGTTCAGTATATTTTTATAAAAAATTTTGAAATTTCTTTCATTGTGAATTCACGTTTTGGTAAAGGATTTGAAGAAGTTTTCAGGTTTTTTATTTGTGAATTCACCTTTTAGCATACAATTAAATACCAGTTTTTATTATTGAGTAAACGTCTTTTATTAAGTTTTGTTTCTTGGATTAATAAAAAATTTTTAGTTTTTACTCAATGTGAATTCACTTTTTGATATAAACTTAAATTTTTCTCTGAAATTTTTTGAGTATAGAAAATTTTAAATTTTTCTTATTGTGAATTCAATTTTTGATCTTAGTTTTATAATAAATTCTTTAGTTTAATTCATTGTGAATTCACTTTTTGATATTATATTTTGATATGAAATTGCATACATACCTTAATTATTCATTATATTTCTATAAAAAATTTTAAAATTTCTTTCATTCCTGAATTCACCTTTTGGCAAAGGATTTTGAGAAGTTTTCAGGTTTTTTCATTTGTGAATTCACCTTTAAGCATACAATTTAATACCAGTGAATTTTTTTGAGAAAATTTCTTTTATCAAGAATTCACTTTTTGATATGAAATTAAATACCATTGAAATTTTTTGAGCATGGATATTTTAAAATTTCTCTAATTGTGAATTCAATTTTTGGTCTTTGTTTTATAAAAAATTCCAAAGCTTAACTCAATGTGAATTCACATTTTGATATGACGTTTTGATATGAAATTGAATACATACCTTAATTATTCATTGTGAATTCACTTTTTTATATAGAATTTGAAGAAGTTTTCAAGTTTTTTAGTTGTGAATTTACCTTTTAGCATACAATTTAATACCGATTTTTATTATTGAGTGAATTTTTTTTATAAAGTTTTGTTTCTTAGATTAATAAAAAATTTTAATTTTCACTCACTGTGAAATCACTTTTTGATATGAAATTAAATACCTTTGAAATTTTTTGAGCCTGCAATTTCTCTAATTGTGAATTCAATTTTTGATCTTAGTTTCATAAAAATTTCTTAAGTTTAACTCATTGTGAATTTTCTTTTTGATATGACGTTTTGATATGAAATTGAATACAAACCATAATTGTTCAGTATATTTTTATAAAAAATTTTGAAATTTCTTTCATTGTGAACTCACGTTTTGGTAAAGGATTTGAAGAAGATTTCAGGTTTTTTATTTGTGAATTCACCTTTTAGCATATAATTAAATACCGGTTTTTATTATTGAGTGAATTTCTTTTATAAAGTTTTGTTTCTTGGAATAATAAAAAATTTTTTGTTTTTACTCAATGTGAATTCACTTTTTGATATAAACTTAAATTTTTCTCTGATTTTTTGAGTATAGAAAATGTTAAATTTTTCTAATTGTGAATTCAATTTTTGATCTTAGTTTTATAATAAATTCTTAAGTTTAACTCATTGTGAATTCACTTTTTGATATTATGTTTTGATATGATATTGCATACATACCTTAATTATTCATTATATTTCTATAAAAATTTTTAAAATTTCTTTCATTCATGAATTCACCTTTTGGCAAAGGATTTTAAGAAGTTTTCAGGTTTTTTCATTTGTGAATTCACCTTTAAGCATACAATTTAATACCAGTGAATATTTTTGAGAAAATTTCTTTTATCAAGAATTCACTTTTTGATATGAAATTAAATACCATTGAAATTTTTTGAGCATAGAAATTTTAAAATTTCTCTTATTGTGAATTCAATTTTTGGTCTTTGTTTTATAAAAAATTCCAAAGTTAAAGTCAATGTGCATTCACATTTTGATATGACGTTTTGATATGAAATTGAATACGTACCTTAATTATTCATTGTGAATTCACTTTTTTATATAGAATTTGAAGAAGTTTTCAAGTTTTTTATTTGTGAATTCACCTTTTAGCATACAATTTAATACCGATTTTTATTATTGAGTGAATTTTTTTTTATAAAGTTTTGTTTCTTAGATTAATAAAAAATTTTAGTTTTCACTCACTGCGAAATCACTTTTTGATATGAAATTAAGTACCTGTGAAATTTTTTGAGGATTGAAATTATTAAACTCAATTTTTAAACTGTGAATTCAACTCTGAACAAACAACTTTTCGGTCTTAGTTTTATACAAATTTCTAAAGTTTAACTCATTGTGAGTTCACTTTTTGATATGAAATTGAATACTTACCTTAATTGTTCAGTATATTTCTATAAAACAAAATTTTGAAATTTCTTTCATTGTGAATTCACTTTTTGGTATAAGATTTGAAAAAGTTTTCAGGTATTTTTCATTGTGAATTCACTTTTTGGTATAGATTCTTTAGTGTATTTGCTAAAATTGAAATTATTCTTGAAAAATATAAGTATTAGCGAGTATTTTGTCACGGTTTTTTCACAATTCGACCTATAAAAGGCCATAAGTGGAAAGTGCGGTAGGTTCAGTTTTGGGTGGAATCGGCCTTATATTGACCCAAGACCTTATATTGACCTTATATTGACCCAAGCTGATTGTTACAAACCATTTTCTTTTGGTTTTTTGCTTAATTTGAGGGGCCCGAAAATCGGTTTTATTAACCCTAATCTTTTGACTAACTTCGTACTAGAATTTGGCTGACGTTATATTGTATAGAAAATTTCTTGTTGTGGAGTAACCGTTAGAGATTAGTTAATAACCAGTAGATTTTTTTACAGGTTAAGTGTGTGGTTTAGCATGCTCGGAGCCCGGGTTCGTTCCCCAGCCGCGGCGAAAAGTTTTTTTCAATAAAAAATTTTTCTGATCTGTCAACTCCTCTCTGCAGACAATGGCAAACCTCAGAGAGTAAATAATGCCATGTAAAGCTTCTTGAGAACATGAACTTTAGCCGTTCGGAGTCGGCATAAAACATGTAGGTCCAGTTCTCGGTCAATTGTGTGCAAACATTTAATAACACACACAACACAATTGATCATTAGAAGCTCGGTCAAAGTCCTTTCAAGGGCTGAAATGGCCAATTTGTTTTGTTTTTTTTAAAGCTATTCAACAATTAAATCGAATAAAGAAAAGAAGTTGAACAAAATCCGAAATGGGTTAATCGCACCCAATCATTTTTTTAAAATTCTTAAATTATTTTAAAATCTGCATGTAATGGTATACATTCATTCAGTGAAAAAAAAAATCTAATTAGAAAATTTAAAAACATTTTTTTTAACTATGTTCTTTACAGCATCAAGATTTGGTATTCAAAATTAGCTAGAATTCTCGGAAAAAGCAAACCATATAATATCTATCATATATTGGCATCTATCAATAGTTGACGGTAAATTTGTCGATGCGAAGATTGTTTTAATTTATTACCAAAGCCTTAAATATGCAGGCACCCTGCTATAGCTATAAAATAACACCCATACATGAATTAGTTGATATGTCACACTTAATAACTTCATTAAGTCAGCTCATAATCGATATTCAAACATGGCGCCAAAGTAACATATTTCTAATATCAAAAAAAAAAAAAAATCAAAAATTAAAATAAACAAAATTCGACCAATTAAATAGCAAATTTATAATACGTTCAATATAAGAACTGATAGCGAACATACACACACACAACCACTCACACTCATAAGCAACAACAACAGTAAAACATTTGCCATTATCAAATAACGCTACAAAACGTTATAAAAACCGATATAAAAAAAATCAAATATAAAAAGAACAGATTTCCAAGAAATCAACAGCCGAAACCCACAAAAAAATGTTTATACTTTTGAAAACTTGGTACAAAAAAAAAAACAACTCATTATTGACAGTTCACTGTCAGACAATAAAATAATTTACTCCTAATTTGGGTGTCGGTTTCGATATTTCGACCGTGTGTGAGCCACACAAAAAATAACAAAAAACAAAAAACCAGAACATGACTTTTATTAGATTTCATGTAAGATATGAGTAGACATGAGAAAAAATAAAATATATTGATATTTGATGTTGGATAAAGTAAGACAAAAAAAATAATTTATTTAGTTAGATATAATTTCGTTGACCTTACTTGACTACTGTGGAATGAGGTTCAAGTGTCTTCGTGTCTTACCTTCGGCTGTCTGGCGGTGGCATGTGGCAAGTGACTTCGTGATTTACCTACGGTTGTCTTTGAACTTAGAGCAGAAAATGGTCTATAAGTTTAAGTTTTGAGTCAAACCATAAATTACTAAATATTCAATAGCAATAAATTGTATGAAAAATGTATTGAACTATTTATTGCATTTAATTTAATTTATTGAACCACATAAATAAACTAGGACTTATGTGCTCAGAATTAAAATTGTCAAAAATTGGTTATAATTGCGTTAAACTTTGAGTCAACGAAGTTTATTTTTCCACTACTAAAAAGTCAGAATGATAAATAATATTAAAGTAACTTTAGACTCGGCCATCTTTTACTGAGAAATATTTAACCTTAAGAATAGTTTTAGGCAAACCGAATATTTTAAAAAATTTTTTTTTTACTTGTTTATATCTCAACTTGCATTAAATCCCGTCTATGACTCCTCAGGTCGCATTCAAAATAATTAAGTAGCAGCGGATATCAAAACTCGTTTACAAGCACCTCGAATGTTGCTGTTGTCGTCAATGTCTCTTACAGATAAATATGAAATAAATTTTGTGCATACTTTCAGGCTGACAATTTTTTCGTTTAACGAAAGCACTGTAGTAGCAAGAATTTACAGTTTGAGCGATATAAGGTGCGGAGTAGGATGCCAGCCTTATACGTTTTAACCCTACGTAGAAAAAAACCGGTTCAGAACCTATCATGTTCTGGGTTCCAAAGGGATAGTGACCAGTCCAAATTCTGAAAGCAAAATATGAAAATATCCGATTACTTTGACATGGCGTTGTCATTGGAAGGGGTTAATTGATGCCTCATAGATACCTTTGGAACTAACCGGTAGTCTGTCTATTGAACACGGTACACGTTAAGTATCATAGTTTTGGTAGTTAAAGTTTAGCCCAGTGTACTGGTGCTTGCGTCTGCTACTTACTTCAATGCTCTGAGTTCAATCCGAATATTTTTTTATTAAAAATATTTAAAAAAAAAATTAAATGATGTAGAGGAGAGTTCCGTAAGTTGAATGCCTCTAGCTTTTTCGGTCATAACGTATCTCCAAATGAATATTTTTCACCTATTATTTAACCATTCAAAAGAGCATGTCATTAGATACAACTTTGACGAAGAAGCTGATTGGATAACTTTCAAAACAAAAAAAAATTATGACACTTCTTGTGGAAAGCCTAAAATTGGGTAAAAAAATGTTCGTCCTTTGAACACCCCATCAAAATCACAAAAAAATTTATGAAACTCCAATGTCTGATTGCGAAAGTTTATTTTTTCTAATTTATTTTAACATTATATTGTTTAAATATTGAAAGAATAACGAGCTCCATTTGAATTGAGCAACTCCTCAAACTCGTTCACTTTACATTAAAAATTGTTCAAAAATTCATAAATTTTTAATACAAAGCTTATCCAGATGTTTATTCGCTTTTTAATCACTTCAAAATTGAAGTCTACGAAAAAGAAAAGATTACTGTCTGTCGTAAGAATTGTCATAAAAGCATGGTGCTCAACTAACGGACGTCTCCCCCACATATTTTCAATACTGTTTTAATTTATTTTGAAGCTTAAAGAATGAAAGAGAATTAAAATTTTGTATTCTTACATATGCATATATTTGCTAAAATATTAAGAAATTATAAAGAAATAGACGTCAATTAGTCTCTTAACCAGGGACCAAAAATAACTGTTATTTTAAAAATTTCAAATGAAAAAGACATAATGAAAGAATTGTCGAAGGACTTCTTCAAATATACCATTATGATCAAAATGGCCTCAGCTTCACGAATATTAAGTGCCTTTTAAATTTTCGACTGATTCTATAAAAGTTAATATTAAACTGTTATTTTTTGCCTTTTATTTTTTCGAGCAAAAAAAAACGGTTACTTTGGACTTTTATTCAATCGGTCACAAAATAACAGTTATTTTGTGACTTTTATTTTTTCGGCCAAAAATATCAGGCAATTTGTGTTTTTTTTTTGGACCGCATGACCGGTTAAAAAACTATTGATACCATGTGTAAAATTTGCGCACCGAAGAGACGAAAATAATGGTATGAATAGTTTTTTAGTTGGTAAAACGGCCTTTGAAAAAATACAAATTGCCTGATATTTTTGACCGATAAAATAAAAGGCAAAAAATACCTGTTATTTTTGACCGATAACATAAAAGTCAAAAGTAACTGCTATATTTGCCCGAAAAAATGTAAGGCACAAAATAACTTTTGTGGAATAAAATAAATTTTTGTCGGAAAAAATAAAAGTTAAAAGATAACAGTTAATATGTGACTTTTTCGATAAAAACAATAACCGGTACGGTCCCTGCTGTTAACCCATTATTTACCACTGCTTTATAGAAACGATAACTTTAAAAAATTTTAAAAAAAGCAAAGGTAAATATTTTTTAAAACTAAGATAAGCAAATAAATCAGGTATTCATTCGCCTTTCTTAATTTTTCATAATTTCATTATCTTTACGAGAACTAGGTCCTCGATAAAAGGTTCATCTTTTTTATGTCCTCTTTAAAAAGAATTGAAAAAATAGGAAAAATAATATTATTACCATTTTAAGGCGGGAGTTTTCAGTTCAGGAAGTCAAACGTCAGAGTAAAATTTATATATTTCAGAGCATGTTAATTTTAAAGAAGTATTCTTGTCTAGGGCACAAAATTTTTTGTGGTTTTTTTGCAATTTGTTAAAAAAACCTAAGATTATGTTTAGCAGTCAGTTGCTTAAAAGGTATTTATTGATATTTTAACAATACAAAAACAAAAATTAAAAAAAAAATTAATTTTGAAAACTGAACTTTAAACGCGTTTTTCTCGAAACTACACTCAGAAAAAAGTTTCTCGGAATATGTTAAAAAAGGCATCATATTAAGAGAAAAATGGTATAGACTTTGCCCCAGACAATGCTATTCTCTAATTGCGATAATAAAAATTCTCTAAAAATGATAAGAAGCTTCCATGAAAAAGAAAAATTTATAAAAATATATCGTTTTTAGAGAAAAATACTTTTTATTTTTGAGAAAAGATTTGTTTTTATTGAAGAAAATACTTCTCATAGTGAATTTTTTATCAAAATATAAGAAAAGTTTTTCATTTTCAATAAAATTTCTCTATAAATGAGAAATTTTTTGTGCGAGAAAAATACTTATCATTATTAGAGACATTTCTTCGAAAATGTGAAAAATTATTCTAATTGAAGATAATTTTATTTGAAAAAGAGAATTGCTATTATCGAAAATAGAGAAATTTCTTACCGGAACAAGGTATGTGCTTTTTCTCAGAGTACTTTTTCTAATACGTTTGACACGATTTCTCAAGATCTAATTAACCGATTAACTTGAAATTTGGTGTGTACTTTCTTTATGTATCCTGCTATGATTAGAACTGTGATTATGTAAATATCTTGTTTTGTATTGTTCAGGTAGACCTCGCTTAACACGGGGGTTACGTTCCCGTATAATACCGTGTTAAACGAAACCGTGTTAAGTGAAACAAGAAACCAGTACAAAAAGTAGGGTTCCGTTCCAGGATATCAAAAAATACATCAAAAGCCGTTTTTTTTTACTCTTTATTAATTTTAATTGTAGTTATAACTTAAAAAATAAACAAAAATTGATTTTCAATCAAAAGTTTACTTGTTTGTATAGTTAAAAAAAATAACAAACTTAAAAAATAAAGTAACTAAAGGAATTCAAAATTTATCAATATACAATCATGCTATTCAAATCTGTTCTTCATCGCTGAATTCGGGGAATTCCTGATATCATTGCATATTCAAACACAAACGATGTATAAAAAGCTGCATTGAACAATTCAACAATTATGTAACTCATTTCTTCTCGCTCTCTCTCACAATATTTCATATTATGACCTACGAGTCTTATATGAATTCATAATGTTTGTCGGTAAAAGAGGTCTGCTTCTACTCCAGCAAAATATGTTATACCATTTAGCAGTAGATGGCGTTCAAATTTCGACTTAGAACTAAAAAATATCAGTTAAAATATGAAGGTTTTTTTTTTTAATACATGTACTTTAATGCACACACAACAAGTGCAAATATTTTTTGACTTAAAAAAAAAAAAAAAAAATTTCCGGAACCGTGTTAGAACGAGGCCATTTATCGTGTTAAACGAAAAATGATCACAAAACGTAAACCGTGTTAGAGCGAGGCCGTGTTATAAGAAGCACGTGTTAAGCGAGGTCTACCTGTATTTAAAAAATTAAAAATTTTGAAAGAATTAGCAAAAAATCACTAAAATTTTCTTTACAAACAGCCGCCAATTTGTAACAAAATATTTTTTTTTTAATTTCCTTAGTTCAGACCATGGCAACATTTTAGCTTATTAAGAATCTGTTTTTCTTTTCTTTTTCAGATCATCAGAAGGGTTTGAATCATGTCAACTAGGACGCACCCAATATATCACACTCTCACTTTACCTGCCTGTAATCTTTCAATTGTCATTTTTATATATATTTTTTTTTTGTATAGTTAAATATCAATAAATATTTTATAACAAAATGACTGCTCAAAATATTCTTAGTTTGTTTGTTGTCGAAATTTAAAAAAACACCTAAAATTTTGCACCCTTTTCTAGAATACTGCTAATAAAATTAATTAAAATTACTAATTATTGATTTCTAAATATTGTCTGTGCCTTTTCATAAAAAAGAAACTTAAAGAATTTTACAAAAGAGTTTAAGTAACACAGTGTTATTTAGCTAGCTTATATCAAGGTGCGTAGACAGATCACAATACGATAGTTCTCACAACAGCGTAGATAGATCACAATACGATTGTTCTCACAACTAATCACCACTTAAAATTTCGACGTTTCAAATTCTCATTAGTGCAAAATTTCCACCGGAAACAAAAGCATTCTCTCACAAAGTAAAGCAATGCTCGTAAATATCACGAGTGATTGATAGTTGGTTGTGAGTCTACATATTAAAACTCAATGATTAACTCATATTGTGAAGATTTAATCTTTAATCGATTGTGAAAATAATTTGAAATAATAAATTGCTACTCTCTGTGACAGCAAAAGACAAGTACAATTCAGGTTGAAGAAAAAAAAAATATATATAAAAGTAAATGAAAACAAAAACAATTTATTATTTCATTAGATGTTTTCCACACAAAAGCATTTAAAAATATTGGTTTTTTTACTATAGGTAACAAGTTTTTTCTTGGGAATATTTAATAAGCTTCTTATTTTTAAATATAATCAAACGATTAATTTTATAAATCAAGCACAAGTTACTGATTGAGTTATTTAATGATTTCTCTTGCAGTGCCTTACCCAAGAACTTGAAAAATACGCTCACGAACGATTGAAAATTCAATCTTTTCATGATTACTCGTTTGCGATTGTATTTAATCGCAATAAGTTCCTAAGGGAGAGTTAACATGCTGTGATTTTATGAATACACATTTCTCATGATTGCGCTTGCTAAAGCGATCGATCTAAGATAGAGCACGGGAGCGAACAGTCATTGCATTTAGTCGCTCATAAGAGAATACGATGACAATGTTTTGGTGAACATTCGATTTGTAAAGTATTTTTCATGATAAAATACAAACGTAAAATGAGTTATTATTAGAAGTTAGAATATTTAATCAGTTATGAGCAGTGTTGCCATATGGGCAGTTAATTCTGTTTTGGGCAGTATGGTTCTGTGATTTGAATGGTAAGCAAAAATTATGAAGATGTTTGGAAAAATTGCTAATGAAAAAAATACATAATAAAATATATTGAAATTATGAAAACTTTTTAAAATACACATTTTTAGTCCATTCATAAGAGCAGTATTTTCTTTAAAAAAACAGGATTTTTTTTTTAAATTACAGGATTTGTTTATATATAAAAGTGAAATTAAAAAGAGTAACAACAATAATATTCCTGAAGATTAATGCTATTAAAGTAAAAACAATAAACAAAAAACAATAAAACTAAAAATTTTTGACTAATAATACGGCTATTAAATTATTTATTAAGAAATTAAATGTCTCTTTTCCATTTAAGTGAATTTTATTAAAAGAATTTTAAAATTAAATTAACTTTTTATAGTTTATTTTGAACTAAAAATAAATATTTAGTGTTCTTTTAACATTTACTGATTGACCTACTTTGTGGCTACCAGAAAAAAATAAAAACCAAAAATAACTATACTATATGTCATAAAAATTTTTAGAACTTCTCATAAAAACTTCTCAAGTATTTCATGAACTTGTTCAGCCTCCAGAAACGTAAATTTAAGCTTTTTTTATATATATATGTTGGTTAACAAGCTAAAGCTTGAAAATAATTTCTCATCATCATAAAAACCTTTATGGACTTAACATCCACTGACATCGGCTAAATAATGACGCCCATATAATAACAACATTTCAGCTGTCAACCAATTAATTTAAAATCAATTTCTTTATTGTTACAAACCAAACAAAAACAACAACAACAACAAAAAGCACCTCATGTTTATAGCACTCTGAGCCCTTGGCTTAAACATGTCTCTGCTGCGTGCGTGTGTGGAGAAAAACCAACAAACACCTTTCTTTATTAACAACTTTTTTATAACCTCTCGAAATATAACTGAAAACTCTTATATGGTGGATGCTTAAACGTTTAAACTCTTAAATGTCACGTGACCACATGCTGTGTTGTTTTTGTACAATAAACAAGATATGAAAACGTTTATATCTTTAGGTTAACATTTGTTGTTGGTTTGCATTTTTTTAGTGTTTAATGAAATTTTTGATTTATAGCCAAAGTAGCGCCAGTGGTTTGACCACCATGATAATGTCAAAGTAGAAGTAGGTGGGTGAGAAGAGATGAAAAAAAAGAAAAATAGTAAAAGACGCGACTATGCTGTCAAAAAATATATGTAGGCTATATAGAATAGATGTTTTTTGAAAAGTATGTCAAAATAAGAGACACTTTTTTTAAAAGAGACACTTTACTTTTTGATGTTTTGACAGTATTAAGATATTGAAGCTTTTAAGGTTTAAGGATTTATTTTTTTTTTTAATTGAAAAAGATTTTAATGGAAAAATGCCAACAAGTTGCAAAATAAAAATTTCCCTTTAAGGGAAATTTGTAAAACTGGCACTAATCACATTTACATGCAATATTTATGCAAAAAATCTTTTCAAAATGCATTGTTGCATTACAAATAGTGAATTATAAAAATTTCCCTTTGAGGGAAATTTCAAAATTAATTTTTCAAAGTATAAACTAACATAAATAATGCTTATAAGTTACAAAATATATATATATCCCGGACAGGGAAATTTTTAAAACTGTCATAAATAACATTTACTTGAAATATTTATGCAAACAATATTTCAAATTTTCAATTTCAAAAATTTCACTAACAGGGAAATTAAAAAATAATAATTTTAGTGTGTACTTTTGCCGAAATCATTCAATGATAAATTCATGTCATTAACATGTTTAACATGTCTTGTCAAAATAAAAATTTCCTATCGAGGGAAGTTTTTAAAATCATTTATGTATGTTAATATTAACCAGTGTGTCTTGAAAATATTTCCTTCCTAATACTATTTTAACTCTTTTAGAATGTTGACACTTAATAAGTATTACAATTATGACATAAAACTGGCACTGGTACGATCAATTAGTATTTAATAAAAATTTTCCCTCCAAGGAAAGTTGAAACTAAACATTTAAAAATTTTTATTTTATGCATAAATCAACACAAGAAATATAAGTTGAACACATAATAAAAATTTCCCTAAAAGGGAAATTTTTAAAACAGACATTATTGACATTAACTTGCAATAACAATGTTTAAAATATTTTAAATTTTTAATTTAAGAAATATTTTCCTAAAAGGGACACCTAAAAACATTATCATTTTGTAGTGTTCTTTCTAAATTTATCCATCAAAGGATGTTTTCAAAATTATTTAAAATTTTTGTATGTTTCTAACAATTCAACTGAAATTTTATCCTGCAAAACCAGAAAATTCCTCCCTTATAATTTTTTGAGACATTTAATGAGCTATCAGAATTATGGCAGAAAATTGGCGCTAGGGTATTTTTTTAGTGAATTTTAAGAATTTCCTTCGAAGGTACATTTCAAAATAATTTTTTAATTTTTACTTAATGTTTAAGTCAACACAAAAAATCCTACTTAAAAGATAAATAAAAATTTCCCTTGAAAGAAATTTGTAAAAGAGACTTAAATTGAATTTTTCCAGCAATATTTATGCATTTAATGCCTTAAATTTTGTAATTTAAAAGATTTCCCTTTTAGGGAAAAATTATTATAAAATTACTATTTTAATAAGTACTTGCTTTTGATATCATCATACAAGAAATTTAAATCGTTGATAAGTTTAAATCATGTTAAAATAAAAATTTCTCATTGGAGGGATATATTTAAGGCATTTAAAAACTATGTATCAACCATTTGAGCTAGATATTTTGCTCGTAAAAACAAAAATTTCCTACCTATAACCTTTTTAAGTTGTTTAAGAATGTAAACACTTAATAAGCTACCATATTTAAGGCACAAAATTGGCACTACGTGCTCTTGTTAATGAATTATAAAAATTTCCCTCAAAGGAAAATTTAAAAAACAATTGTCATTTCTATTTTATGTATAAAAAAAATTTCTCTCAAAGGGAAATTTGTGCAACAAACATAAAAGACTTTTTCTTTCAACGTTTATTCATATAATGTCTTAAATTGTAATTTTTAAAATTTCCCTACAAAGGGAAATTTAAAAAATTATTATTTCAGTGTACACTTGCTTCTTAAACAATTGTATGGAAAATTGTAGTTATGGACATGTTTGAGTCATGTCAAAATAAAACTTTGAACTCAAAAAGGGAAGTTTTTATAATCGTTTAAAATTTTGTAAATCAACTCATTCAACTGAAGAGTTTTATTGCAAAATAAAAAATGTCCTTCCTTAAAATTTTTGAAACTGTTTAAGAATATTGACTCTCACATAATTGTGTGTCACAATAATAGTAAAAATTAGCACATGGGTTCTATTTTTTGAATTTTAAAAAATGTCCTTTGAAAAAATTTCACAAAAAAGTTTAAATTTTTATTTAATGTATAAATCGATGCAAACTAATAACAAAATAAAAATTTCCCTTCAAGGGAAATTTTCTAAAACAGAAATTAATGACCTATTTCTCGCAATATTTATGTATTTAATGTTTTAAATTTGTGATTTAAGAAATTTCCCTAACGGGACTTCTGAAAAATTTTGTTTTTTAAAGTGCACTTGCGCCTTAAATTATTTTATGAGAAATTTCAGTTATGCACAAGTTGAATTCTTGTCACAACAAAAATTTCCCATGGAGAGAAATTTTTAAAATCATGCCAAATAAAATGTCAACCAATTTAATGGAAGTTTTAAAGGTTTTTTCGAAGCCGATAATTTGCTTGTTCGGATAAATTTTCTAAAACGGAGCAGAGTTTAAAATTTATCATGCCATTTTCAAATGCCTTAGAACGTCTGCACCTTAAAAACTTTCACGACTTACGCACAAATTTGGAAAAAGGTTTCTCTTTAGTGAGTTGTAAAAATTTCCCTTACGGAGATATTTCAAAAGATGATAAAAATTTCTATTTTTGGCTTAAATCAATAGAAAAACTGCCAATACAATGCATATTAAAAATTTCCCTTCAAGGGAATTTTGTAAAATTGGCGTGAATGACATTTACTTAAAATATTCATGGAAATTGAAACAAAATTGAAACATAATTTTAAATTTTAAAAATTTCCCTAAAAGGGAAATTTGCTAAAACTGCTCTTTCAATTCGTAATTACTTATAAAATTATTTTTTTATGAATATAAAGTTGTTAAATATCAAATTAAAAATTTCCCATTGGAAGGAAATTTTTAAAATTTTCTTTAATTGTATATTCAATCAATGTAAATGATTTTACGGTTTTCTTTTCAATCAACTTAAGCAATTTTTCGAAGCTGACTATTAATTGGTTGGAATAATTTTCTTTACAATGATGCTATGTTTAAAAGTTAGCATTTTAAAATAACCATAACTTGACAAAGCTATCATTCATAGATGGTCATTTGGAGCAACATTACTAATAAAAAATAATGCAGTAAGTAATAAAAAATTTATTGTTTTTGGAACTTCTTTGTTTGAAGTTACTTTGGTAAAAAATTCATTTCATTTCAACTCGCATAAAGCATTTTTAGAGCAATTCAAGAAGGCTTAGTTTATGTAGAATATTTTGATAAGGACGAATAATAAAAAACGATAAAACTTGAAATGCTAAAAGCATTTCAAAGCCAAACAAATTCTTTTGTTCATTTCCAAAATGTGAGTGGGCCGAAAATCCCGCCCCAAGATGAAAATAATAAAACAAAATACTCAATGTATAAAAACAACAAATGGAATCTCCATTGTAAAAACATTCACACACACCCTAAAATACACGCACATACATTTATATGCACATGCATATTGCTGTACCTCTGTATTCGGCTCATTTAAAGCGCTTAAAAGCACTCAAACGTCAAAAGCGAGAGAGCATGAAGCGCCGAGTCATATCGCAACAGCTAAAAACAAGCACAACAGCAACAACAACGTGGCTGGCACCCGTGACAGCAATAGTCGAAGCAGTATCAGCTGCTGCTGTTGCTATCAAACCCACTCGCGATTTCGATACTGAGCATGAAGCTAAAAATATTTAACCAATTCAGTTTGCACGCAACTTTATGAGATCTTGCATAAAAAACGCGCTCTTGACGGTACTGCAAAAAGGATTAATTTATAAAAAATAAACAAGAAAAAAATTACATAATGTAATGTCACACAAGTCGCAACAATGACAGCAAACGTCAGTCGAAAATTTCTAAGATTTGACAGATATTTTGTGTCGCGTTAAGATAATAAGCCGTCGGGTATTATAAGTTGTCAGTTTATGTGTCAAATGTCAGAAGTCAAAAAGGCAGCACAATTACACAGTTACAGAGTGCAATTAACAGTTTTATTTTTGTAAATATTACAAATTAATTAAATCAAAACCGCCAATAAATTTGCCAGAATTCACTGACAAGTGTTCAATTTGAATCTCATTAACTGTCAACTGGCTGTCACAATGAATCTTACGGCTGTCATGTAGTTGTGAAAAATGCTTGCCTGGTATTTAAACGGAGCTTAGCTTTTAAGCAAGCACACTTTCAGTGTGGTGTTAACATTTTAATTATACCAATTAAATGTTGTCGACATGTATTCATATGTTTAGTTGTTTCGATAAAAAATTAACATAGCTGTCAGTGTTTAATGTCAAATTCGATGTTTTTAGATATTGCCGTCGGTATTGTGCTGGTTTTTGATGCTATCCTTAAATATTGTTTTAATTCTTCATAATCAACGAAATGTTCAATATTTTTAAAATGTGTCAAAACTGGCAGCAAATGTGTCTATTGTAACAGCAAAAACTTTGCTCAACAACATTATTCAACTTTGGCTATATTTTCAATATACAACTCTTGCATATCACCAACATTATTCAATCATAGACAACAACTTGTGGCAAACACATTATACAACTTCATACTATGTTGTATAATGTACCCTGCTATCAAAATTTTTCAACGCTGGATTACTACAAGGTACGCATTGACTTTTCTGAATATATACTTTAAATATTTTGCTAATTATGATAATTGTATTTAAAATATTGTTGCCCAAAGAATTTTTCGGAATAAAAAT
The DNA here is from genome assembly GCA_958299015.1 of Tetanocera ferruginea. NCBI lineage: Eukaryota > Metazoa > Arthropoda > Insecta > Diptera > Sciomyzidae > Tetanocera > Tetanocera ferruginea. The sequence continues at coordinate 15,297,339 of OY282641.1, read as the reverse complement.
AAATTCATTATTTTCTTTTATATTCACTAACTAAACTAAATCCCTAAGAATTTCAATAAAATTTCATTAAATAGCCAATTTTAAGATTACGTAGTTATGTAGTTTAAACGTCAAAATAAAAATATAAATATTCCCATTTGTTTCAGAAAACGTTCTTCAATTAGTTCTTAGATATAACTTTAGGTTATTGATATAGCCATTGAGCCAAAAATAAGCCTCATTATACATTACTATATTAAAAAATTCGCACGATAAGGAATCACCTTGTCTGAAACCTCGCTTGGTATTGAACGGGGGGGAGAGGTCCTTCCTGATTTTCACTGCACTGCTGGTGTTGCTCAGTGTCATCCTGCATAGGCGTATTAATTTTGCAGGAATGCCAAATTCAGACATGGTGGAATATAGGTGACTCCTTAGCGGACTGTCGAAGGCGGCTTTGTAATCAACAAAAAGATGGTGTGTGTCGATTTGTTTCTCAAAGGTCTTCTCCAAGATTTGTCGTATATAAAATAAAGATCTTTCCCTAAGGCCTCTTATTGGCGCGTAGAAATTATTGAGTTCCAGCAATTCTGAACAATTCGGGAATTCTGAAATTCAAAAATGTCCTTTATATATAGGGACTGAATTCCAAGAAGCTTTTAGCGAACAGTATATGAAGGCATATCCTGACATGTATACATATTGCGCAAAGCAAAGCGAGAGAATCTTTTTTGCACTTTTTCGACTCTGTTAATATCTACAGCATATGAAGGGCTCCAAATGATGCAGAAATTTTCCACAAAGGATCTAACCAAGCTCAAAAAGTTTATTCAACTGTGTGTGGATCAGAGAACCAGAGAATGAAAAAAAACGTATCTTATACGTACCGAATAAAAATCGCGCGCACTCAAACATTTTTTGTCTCTCTATTCCGCATTTGCAATTTGTTTAAATCTCGCGCCAGACACAAACGTCTTACATTTACGGCCCGGGACCGTAAGCATAATTCTGTTTCAACGTCTGAGAGTAGAACATTAGAAGTGCGTCTGGGATGTTTTTTGACCCCGCGATACAGTTTGAATATATTTCTCGTCATCTTAAAGCTTTATTATTTTCAAGTTGTTTAAACTTTTCGGACAAGTTATGAGTGTCCGAGTGCCCCACTTCACATATATTTATATATGTGCCCTCCCTTCCACTTGATTAGACACACTTGTTTTAATAACAAAAAATGCTCTGCTCCAATATTGGTTAAAAAATAACAACAACAACTACTTGAAATAAATGCTCATTGAGTGTACTTACCAACAACAACCAAAAATTTGCACTCTCTTTAAAAAAAACGGTACCAGCTAACAAGTTTTTATACAGATATCAAAAATATTACAATTCTAACACGTTCATTAGTTTAGACCAGTGATGCCCAGAAAAATTATGTGAAGAGTGCTACAACAATTACAACAAAAAGCCAACAACTACAACAAATCTTTGGATTCGTGGCACAATAATTTTTTTCACAACAAAAACGCATAAAACCTACATCTTCGCCAGCGCAAAAGTTCATAAATATTGAACATACAAAACAACAACACAGATCCTTCAATGTGCGCAAATACAACAATAAAGTAATAAGAAGTAAGGGTTAAGCTGAAAACTTAATTCGGCGAATTACAACAATCATTGCAATATTGAAGTTGTTGTAAAGAGTGCAAAGAGTGGAGCATGTTAAAAACAACAACACGAATTCTGGCAGCGCCCAAGCAAAAAAAAATATACATACAAACAACAACACGAATGCTGACCGAGCCCAAGAGCACAAGTTAAATTGTTGAACACACAAAAACAACAACATGCAAATGCAAGAAGCGTCGTTTGATGGGTCTTAAAAAACAACAAAGCAATAAGGAGCAATGATTTTACTTGAAACTGAATTTGTCGAATTACAACAATCATGAAAACATCGAAGTTGTTGTAAAGAGTGGAAAGAGTTAGGTACTGGGCATCCCTGGTTTAGACGCAGTACGAAATAAAAGTTTTCAGTAATACAAGCTAATTTTGAATGATACAATTTTTTAATCTTTATAATTTCAAATAAAGATGTCTTTTTCCAATTTGAACAAAATTCTTATTCATTGTAACGATCTGTGCGGCAAAAATAGTTTTTTTCAAATTCTTGCTATTTGCGCAATTTGATTTCTCAAAATAATAAGCATTTTTAGAAAATTGACCCAAACTGCTAGTGTCCTTTAAACATAGTATACCCTCTTTAGAACCCCGTTGAAATTACTCGATTTACTCAAAAACTCACTGAGATATCGTAATTTCAAGAAAAAATAAACTTTTCACAGTTTTTGCCTTTCATGGTCAATATTCCCTGACCCTCAAACTTTTGGCCAAAACAATTAAGTTCACGTGATTCTAGGTCAACAGACGAAAAAATGAGCCTCCATGGAACCATCAAAATCACACTGTGCCCTCACTGTGATACGCACCCTTTAAGATTGCGGTGTTTTTTCACCCCGCGGTACAGGAATTGTGGCCGTGGCATGCAGGTTAAGTGTGTGGCTTTGCATGCTCGGAGCACGAGTTCGATCCCCAGTCACGCCGAAAAGTTTTTTCAATAAAAAAATTTTTCTGATCGGTCACCACACCTCTCTGCAGACAATGGCAAACCTCAGAGACTAAATAATGCCATGTAAAGCTTCTGAGAACATGAGCTTTAGACGTTCGGAGTCGGCATAAAACATCTAGGTCCAGTTCACGGTCAATTCTGTGCAAGCATTTAATAACACACACAACACAATTGATCATAAGAAGCTCGGTCAAAGACCTTTCAAGGGCTGAAATGGACAATTTGTTTGTTTTTTTTTTTGATACAGGAATAGGTAAAAAAAAATAGCGATACAGTTCTAAGTTAATAATACCTAGCCTTACTTTGCATTGCCTGACCTTAACTTACCTTGCCTTAATTTAACTTACCTTACCTTACCTTACCTTACCTTACCTTACCTTACCTTACCTTACCTTACCTTACCTTACCTTACCTTACGTTACGCTACGTTACGTTACCTTACCTTACCTTCCTTTCCTACCTTACCAACCTTACCTACCTTACCTTACCTTACCTTACCTTACCTTACCTTACCTTACCTTACCTTACCTTACCTTACCTTACCTTACCTTACCTTAACTTACCTAACCTAACCTAACCTAACCTAACCTTACCTTGCCTGACCTGACCTTACGTTACCTTACATTACCTTACCTTATCTTATCTTACCTTACCTTACCTTACCTTACCTTACCTTACCTTACCTTACCTTACCTTACCTTACCTTACCTTACCTTACCTTACCTTACCTTACCTTACCTTACCTTACCTTACCTTACCTTACCTTACCTTACCTTACCTTACCTTACCTTACCTTACCTTACCTTACCTTACCTTACCTTACCTTACCTTACCTTTTTCGGCCCAGACGCAGCTGACGACTTATGGCATCTTTATTTTGGGATGCGCATGGTATTAGGGTAGAGGTCCATAAGTTGAACACCATGCATTTATAACTTCCGTCGATGGAAACACTGGTATTAAGATTGTCATCTTCTTTTATTTAGTAGACTTAAATTTTAGTCATATTTCTCAGTAGTTAAGTGGTTAAAAAGCATTAGACATTAGATTAAAAGACGCATTATACACAGCTGTGACAAACATTAGGGGTATTCTCGTAGTCTTGCAAAACCCTTGCAAGGTGTAAGAATTGCAAAAGTTGCAGAATCTTGCAACAAACGATGAAAGTTTCGCAATTCGTGCAGGGGCAATCAGTATTTTTATAATATTATATATTAATATAATAATATTAAATAATTATATTATTATAATATTATAATATTAAATAATATTTTTTATACAGTATAAATCATTTCGTGAAAAAATTATGCTAGTCCTTCTGTGGTACAAGTATAGTATCTTAAAATTTATTTCATAAAAATCGACCCATTAATTTTTGAGTTTACTTACTTCCAATGTTTAGCACTTTAATTTTATAAAATAGTAGAGAAGAAGATATAGAATATTTAATGCTTAAATAAAGATTTTTTGAATTTAAACTTGGAAAACTTGTAACCAGGGGCGGATCTGGAAAAAATCTTGGGGGGGGGGGGTGTAAATTATCAAAGACCCACATTTTCGTTTTGAAAAATATTGTCTTTTTACAAATAGACAAATTGTACTTTTTTTCATTGAAATTATTTAATTGTTTAAGAAGCATTTTTCACAGACACATACACGCAAATATCCGTATTTATTTATTTCTCCCTTTTTCTGGAATAATATCTCAGCGAAAAGTAAATAAAAATCTAAATTTAACTTATTTTAGAATTAAGGCTGATTTATTCAAATTTTACACATTTATTCCATTATTAAAAAATTGCATAATTATATTTTCAAGTATGTGCTTTATAAAAAATTAAAGGAACTTGAAACTTATTGTTCTGACGTAACGACTATGATATGGTACACTTTGAAAAATAAATGAACAATACAAAATGAATACTGATTACACTGCGTGACGGACGTTCTGGTGCCGGAGTTTTTGCAGCTGATTTTAGACAAATTAGGTTTCCTGATTTCAAATCTGAACTCCGTTTTTCTCCATCAGCTCGAGTTTTTGAGCTATAGGTAAAAACATGAAAATCAGTTCTTTGCCTGATTCTTTTGCTAAATCTTTTATATTGATCTACCAATTTGTATTAGTATGACTGATTTCAACCAAGACATAATAGACCTCTCAATTTTTGCACATTCAATAACAATATCTTTGGCAGATTCGAAGATATCGACGTTTAGAGTCAAACAAATTTCACAATATTAGGTAGGCTGCTCTATTGAAACCCTTGCATCTTTGATATTTTTCAACGAATTTACAAAAACTTTTTTTTACTTGGTAGAAAATCTTCGGAATTTTAATAAACATTTTGGTATTTTTATTATCTTGCATATTTTTAAAGAAATTGAAAAACAAACAGTTTTGTACGTTCAATTTTATTAAAATGCTCACTACTTTTATACAAAACTCTCTTCTACTTACGTACTTTTTGAAGTGAATTTTAATAAAATGGAATGTTAAAATCAGTCAAAGTAATACAAATCGGTAGATCAATATAATAGATATAAGAAAATTATAAGAAAAGGCACTGATTTTTATGTTTTTGCCTATAACTCAAAAACTCGAGCTGATGGAGAAAAACGGAGTCCATTTTTCAAATCAGTAGCTAAAATGCATTCGGGAGTGTTTATCGAGATCTCTGCACCTTTTATAAAGCTTAATTTTGTTACTCTGTGTTATTAAATAGTCATTAGATAGAGAAAAAAATTATATGACAAAATCATCGCAAAATTATCAATAACTTCGCAAATATTTGTTTTAATATCTTAAGTATATGTAATAATCCTAGTCCATTCAATCGTTCTTATTGCATAGCTGAACGTAACCATGTTTTTCAGGCTCATTTTTAAAAGAAGGTGAAGTTACACTACCTCGACTTAAGTGTTTGCTTTACATATAATTATATTGTGTTTTTTGAAGATGACTACAGATCGTGTTAATCTACAAGCAAAATGGTGCTACTTTTCTCGCATCGCTTCATAAAAGCGGCACCTACACGCACATGCCGTCACAAAACAAAAAAAAAACAACATTTTTTTATATACTTTAATAATTGTAATAAAAAAACTAGAGTTTAACAATGTCTCTGACCTTTTTTTGTAGTATTTTTACAAAAAAGCCTTATAAAACGCTTATATATACATAAAAGTACCCTTTAGCTGTGGACGCAATTATTTTCTTCAAATAAAGTATTAAAAAGTGAAGTATTTAAAAGTTTTTGGGGGGGGGGTAAATTACCCCCTTCACCACCCTTGTATCCGCGCCTGAATTCGTGCAATTTGTGCAACACTGGCACCCATGTTTTGGGTAGACGTGCTACCGTGATCTCTGATTGCGACAAATTTGTTCATTTTAGTTCGTGTGCGTTAGCGTAAGTATTTAAATTTTTTGCTTTTGCCTGTTTACGGCATTTCTTTTAATATTCACAATATTTGTGCTTTTAAGAGATCCCGCAGTGTTGCATATTTCAGTATTACAAGGTTGCATTTTCACAAATTTTGCATCTTTATTAAGCAATACTTCCTCATTCACCATATTTTCCAGATTTGGCCTCTAATGTCATTTTCTTGTTTGCGTCCTCAAAGTACAGACGCCTGAAACTGAGGTCTTTTTTAAGACGAATCAAAAATCGCACTTTAAAAGTGGTATCGAAAAATTGAACGACTGCTTTAACCGTTGTAGCGCTCACGAAAGTAACTATGTTGAATAACATAAAAGAATTTCACCAAAAAAATGTGTTTTACTATGTTAGCCTACAAACTTTTCACCCGCACTGTTATTACAAAAAAGTTTATTTACTTAAAATTACACTTTCATTTGAATAAGTCAGCAAACTTCCAAAATAATTTGTCAAATATGCTGCGGTAAAATTAGTTCAGATTTTCAAATACCATCTACTGTTTCCCTTTTGAGAATTTCTGTTCTGTCATTATTTGGCAGTTTTTAGTATCTGCCTGGAAAAAAGTTAATTCATTTCTCGTTTCCTCGCATGTGTACTCACTCCCACTTTTAATTAAATTTCCTTGAAATACTGCGATTTCTATAGAGAAAAAAACAATCATTTTAAATGCTAGTCTTTCTTATTATCAAACTGCAATTGTACAAATACAGGTGGCGCTGTTGACAATAAATATGCAATCAAAACAAGTCGTTCAAAAGATGAACAGCTGTATAGCTCTCAAGAAAACGAATACTCACAATCACTTCAACTCTAGCTAGACAATCTGATGTAAGGGGTGGGAGGAAGTGGGGTTGGCTGGTTTGTTAAGATTTGTTCAGTGTTATGAGAAATATGAGCACTTGCAAAAGCAAACGATATTTGTTTTTATACAAAATGCGTTCAGGGGGGAAAATAAATTGTTTTAAGTTAATGGGGTATTTTTGTATTTTTTAAGGTTTATAAATTTTAATAGAAAATTTAATAGAAAACTTTAATAGAAAATTAAACGACTTTACTAAAAAATTATTTAAATGGAAAAATTATTTCTAAAAACGTTTATACCTATTTTGAACAAATCTCCTCTTGTCAAAAAAATTCAAGAATTTCTTATTTATTTGGAAAAAGAATTTTTGGAGAAGATTTTTTAAGAGGTTATTATCACATTTAATTATTTAGAATTTCAATTAGAACCTCAATTATAGTGATATATATCTCCAAAAATGTCAACTATTAAAATTAAAAATATTTCACCTTTTTTGAAAAATTGACAAAACCCTAAAGCTATCATCAGCTTAGAGACAACAAAAAAAAAAACTGTCAATCAAGAGGCAGGTACAGCAATAAAAACAGCAAATAACACAGCATAAAATAACTAACACTCGTACCATAAAAACGTTTCTCATAATCATTGCAAAAAAAAAAAACAAAAAATAAGATCCTCTTTTGGTCTAAAAAGCAAACAAACAAAAAAATAAATTTAATGAAGAAACCTACATTCTTATCTCTGTGGTTTTATATCTAAGAAAAATGATTGCTTTCAACGCTGCTGTCAAGGATGTTGAAGGATTTTGCAAAAGGCACACGTCTTTGAGAGCTGATCTTGTTGCTATTATCTATTGATGTACTTCAACGAAAAGAACAACATTTAGCAGAAAAGAAAGCCACAAAATAAATGAACATAACCAAGCACTTAAGTCTCTCTGGCAGTCGTTGTCTTTCGGGCTGATCCTTTGGCTTTGTTGAGTGCGCTGCTTGGCTTTGGATTAAAGGATCAAATTCGGTAGCAATTTTATAAATTTCAATTTTTTTTTTTTTTAAACAATTTTCAAGAAAAACTCCTGCTTATGTTGAACTTGATTTTTTACACTCTAACAATTTTTCATAGTTAACTTAACTGAGGCATACAATTTGAAAATACAGTTTGATGAACAGATAAGATCATTGGTGAAGATAATCTTTTTTTTTGGTTCGATTGTTCTTTATGTGGGCGGTCTATTGCAAGCAAAATATTATGTAACATTCTAAATTTCAAACAAGAAGTGTATTTAAAACTTGATTTTTTCAATTTTGAATTCTTCAGGATGAATTCTGAAAACAATGTCTTAGTGTTATGTGTGTGTTAATGTTACACAATTTTGGTAAATGTTTTTGAGCACCAGTGATATATCCAAATAAAAAATTTTTATAAATAAATACATTTTGCAGTTTCTACAATTAAAAATTTTTAATAAAATTTAACTTTTTATCAACGACTAAGAATAGAAAATTTATTTTAAAGAACAAAAGCTGAAAATAGTGTTTTTTGATTATATTAGAAAAGTGCTCTTTATTTCAAAACTAAGGAAGTAGTTGCATCGGTTATAAGAGTAGAGAATTCTCATCACAAAATGATAAAAGTAGTCATCATCGGCATTAACAACAGCCAGCATACTTCATCAACAACTAAAAACAGCATCACCAAGAACAACAGTTACAACAATATCATCGTTGTCGTCGTCAACATTCCCATCCAAATCAACGTAGTCGTTGTCAGGATAATTCATTGAAATTTGAGACCACAAAAATGTGTATTTTGCGTTCATCATCATCGTTATTGCTAAGGATATCAAATCAAAATTACAACGGCAGCAACGAGATGATGACAACAACAACACCAACAATAACTGTGTAGATTGTGCTACTTGACAACAACAACAACAAATAACACGGTACGGTAGCCGTGGCAACACTGCTAGGCATGTACAGCACTAAGTTGTGCAAAAATAAGACAACAACAAACACATGTAAAGATAGCAAGGCATCAGCAGTGTTGCCAGACAATTGGCAAAAAAATTATCATGAAAAAAATGAGAATAACATAACGTGACAAAATTTTTAATAGAATTTTATTTTGTGGTGACAGAACAGTTGCATAGAAAAAGACAACTTTGGTTACTTCGTATAATTTTTTTGAAAATCAACATATTTTGTTTTCGAAAAACGAAATTAAAAAAAAAATTTGAACAAAATAAAGAACCCCTCCATAACAGCCAAAAGTTTGTTACGTGTTTAGATATATCAAAAGTAAATGGTTTGGGTTCTAATGGACGGGTTTGCTCTTGGTACCGCAATAAGAAAGACATAACTTCTTGTAATATTCAGGAATAAACATTACAACATGGAGGAGAATCTTTAAAGATATAGGGCGGTTTTCAAGGAAACAACTTGAAAATTTTTACATGAACATCAAGGAATTATTTAAACTGAAAACTATGTTGTTATATTTAACGACTCCTACCTACCTTCAAGACTGGGAAGGTTTTCAGCTTCAATTATTGCTTCCCATAAAACTCCCATAAACCTTCCAAAATGATGATCTCATAAAACGACAAAAGATGCTCGAAAGATACTAAATTGTTAACAAGTCCTGAACAGCGTCTGTAATACCCACTTGTCACTCTCTACTGAGTCTTCGGACACAGCAAGATAATAACAAATAATGCAGATGAGCTGGCAGGAAGTGGAGCAACGAAAGACACCAATAGAACCATTACAGACGTGCACATTCTAATAGGCGTCGTCAAAAGAAGGATCAACCTCACAGCCAGAGATAATGCCAACACAAAATTGGCTTTCAGAATTGACTTAATTATATCAAGAAGGCTCTGCTCAGAACTAAACGAAAGCAGAACTGAGAACCTTTGTTGGCATCTGAAATCTAAATTAACCTGAAATCTAAATGTTGGTGGGAGTCCCTAGCGGTAAGATTTGCAATAGGATTGGCATTACAGCACTAAACTATTGTCAAAACTTTTGTCAACTCAGATATACATAAAACTAACTCAGCTGTTGCTCAAAGCAAAAAGAAGTCACATTAAATATTATAGATTGTCAAAATTTAAGAAAGAGTTTAAATTCCAACCAATAACATCGTAGAAGTCGGTAGTCGAGTGGTAAGCGTTCTTGACTGCAAACCCAGAGGTTGCTGGTTCGAATCCCGGTCTAGCCATGGTCCTACGCTTTTACCTTTCTTTAATTCTTTCCTCAATCAAATGAAATTAAAAATTCATCAATATATACGACTTTGGAAGTTACAGTTGGTGATAGAAAAGTTTGTGGAATGAGATTGCTTAATAACTCGAATTGACTGAGGTAAAGGCATAACACTTGCCTCAGATTTAAATTCACATGTTGATACGGCACTTCGTCACATATAGAACATTCTACACTTGTTTCACTTGATTACGCTTTCTCTCCTACTTATCTATATGCCCCATTTCCGAACCAAGGTAGACTTGACTGAATAGGTTCAACACCTGAAATTCTTGGTTCAAAGCTTAAAAAAAAATGGCTTGTTCATATGACGTTTGAGTTCAGTATTCAAGACGACTCAATCATGAATAGACTTACTCCTGAACAAAGTTTATTAATTATGGAAACTTACTACCAAAATCACTCATCAGTTAACACTCAGAGAATGTTATAGAGTTCTTCAACATCATTTTGGTCGTTATCATCGTAAAACTGAGTGCACTATTCGTACACCATCACCAATTTTGAACCAATTTAACACTATTGGACATTTATAATTCAACCAGTGTGCATAGAGCCCATAATTTTGGGAATATTGCTACAGTAGCAGACAGTTTTCGTGAAAACCATGAACAGTCAATTGGATCATCTGGTGGCGTATCTTGAGGCGTGATCTTGGTCTGGATGCCTATAAAGTATAGCTCAGACAACAGTTGAAGCCGGCTGATCTTGGTGTACGTTTTATTTTCGGTTTATGGACCCTAACTTCAACTTGATAAATTATTTTATTGAAAACTTGTGTTTAGCGACGAAGCTCAATTCTAGTTAAACGGGCCGATAAACTACCAGAAGCAATCCAAGAGCTTCCAATGTAACCCGATAAATGTACTGTTTGGTGTGGTTTATGGGCAGAAGGCATCATCAGACCGTATTTCTTAAAAAATGTGGATGGAGCCCATGTTACGATTAATGGTGCTCGCTACAGAGCAATAATCAATGAATTCTTGTTGCCAAAAATTCAGGATATTGGTGTAGCCGACCTATGTCTTCCGCTGGATAAACAATCGTTTTATTGAGGGGAAACGTTCGATGAAAACATCTTCTTAAGAAATGGTTCTGTAAATTGGCCACCACTAATATGTGATTTGATGCCATTGGATTATTTTCTTTGGGGATATGTTAAATCACTTGTTTTGTTGACAAACTTGAAACTATTGACGCTTTGGAAACCAACATAACTGATGTAATTCAAGGAATTAATATCGGTCGGTATTCCTTGAATTACATGAGTTATGTTGGTTTCCAAAGCGTTGCACGAAAGAGTTGTCGAAAAATTGACCCACAGAGTGGATCATTTCAGAGCTAATCATGGGCAACATTTGAAGGAAATAAGTTTTAAACATTGAGTTGTAGGAGCCGAACTATCTTTCCAAATAAAGATTTGCATCAAAACAATTATTTTTTTATGTATTTTCAACAAAGTAGAAAGCTCTTATTGGATCACCCATTTAGTAAATTATTTAGTAGGGAATAAGGTAATTTTTGATTTCAAAAATTTAAGTATAAATTGTTATTTAATATAGTGGATTATGCATGATTCTCGAAATTGAAAATCCCAGTTAAAGGACTTTTTATAAAAATAAATATTAATTAAGTTATTTTTATTCATTTGCAAAATAAAAAATATATGAAATATAGAATTCCTAAATATGAATTAAGATTCATACGCATATATGTTTATGGATACTTTATTCAAGTTTTAAATCACATTTATTTAAAAAAGCTATTAATTGTGGTCGGTTTATCTTTAAATTTGAATTTCTCTTTGAGCAAATTGGTTTATATGCGATACACTTGAAATTTGTCTGGCTTTGATGTACCTGAAACTATAATTTTCTTTGAAATCTAACAGAACACTACTAGCCTTTATTGCCTGACCCATTGTAGGTGTTTCCTCTAAATTTGCTAAGTCTGGGTTTTCAGAATTTGAGCTAGACTTATATTCTTGTGAATAATCAACCATACTCACGATTTCGTCTTGAGATGATGTGTCAAATTCTTCAACATCAACGTCCCACTTCATCTACTTTACACTTACGTTGGTCTCCTCATTGTCTTTAGATACCTAATTATTACAAACTCTTCAAAGAACTTGTGTTATGGGGGTACTATAGTATCCCATGATACCACAACTGTCAGGTGTTCATAAAGCCATTTGGACAAATTTTCAAAGATTTTCAAAATCAATATTCATAGTAAATACTTAAAATATATCTGTACCGACAAGGAATAACCGATAAAGTCGAGTTACGACAAAGTTAGGTTATAACCCAGTAGTTCAAAGCTAAAAGAAGTCATGAATGAATTATCTACGATTTTTCGTCCTCTTTGACGAAATATGCTGATTCGACCATACATTTCGTTGACGAAAGTTTTATATTCTTGTTTTGCAATATTCTTAACATTAGTAGAAATTTGAAAATGTATTTTAGTTCTCAACAATAATCATTATAATAATATTGAATAAATAAACTTGAATTACTTTTACTATAAATTATTCTTTCTTGTCGCTTATAATTCTTAAAAAGAAAGGTGGCAACTCTCTGTAAATACAAAGAAAAAAAAAAAATAAATAAAAGCACTAGCACAGCTCGCCTTCGTCAAACAAAAACAAAATACGTACAAACAATACGAAGCAGCATTGTTTGTTTTTGTTGTTGCTGCTACTGTGCTGCTTCGCCAGGATACCCATTAAATTGCATTTTAGCTCTGTTGTCCTCAAGCAAACACATTCACTCAAAATGCGAACAAGCGCGAGAAGAGGAGGAGGTCACAGCTATACAACAAAGCAACCGAAAAGAGCGCAATCGTCAGCCATTGAGATCCTTTTGACAAAGGAATTTTATTTTACTTCTTTTTTTTTTTGCTTAATTTTTTTGTGTGTGCCATACAATTCTATTTCTCTGATTCGCATGTAATTCGTTTTGAATTCAATTTAAAAATGGCGGCTGACATGAAGTGGTACCTTTTTTTTCTTAAACGCCAGCGGGTGGTTTAGTTGTTCATTTTGCGGTTATGTGAGTAAGTTATTTTTGCCGTTACACCCTATGTGCTTGTTGGCGGAGCATTTAAAAAGGTCCTTGTTGAACTTAAATGTAGCGTGGCCACAGTTTTATTTACAAGGTGTGGCATTGAGCTCATTTGTGCGGGCTTGTCATAAAAAAGCGAGTTGAATGCTCATTGTGAACAATTATTATTTAATTAAGGCTAAATATGTTGGTCTAACCAACCCACTGCAATAAGGTTTTAATTTTTAAGGTTTGATTTTTTTTTGTTAAGTAATCTTCTGTTCGTTTTTGAAAAATTTCATTTAGTTTTATTTTATTTGTTAGAATTTAAAAAAAAAAAACTATTTAAAACAAATATTAAGAATCGCTGCAATAATCTGTTCTTTCATTGTGAAGATATCCTTTATAATGGGAAAATTTTCATAATGAATGTCTTCTCTTGCCATAACATTGTTACTTTACTTAAATACTTTTCTAAAACTGTCTCTTAATACAAATAATCTAATCCATTGTGTCTGTTATTTGTTTTTATGAGCTGTCTAATCTCTGCTCTAATACTTTCGGCTCATCCTATTTATCCTTACAGACCTACGAATTAAGAATATACATAAATATTGTTCTTTCTTGTTGTGATTTATTCTGTCTTATTATTGAAAACATGGCAATATGTTGACAAAATAGAAGCTTAAAAGTAGATTAAACCGTTTCTACGTTAAAATAACATTAGCCGAGAAGAATCATTTTGAATTAGAATGCTTGTCTCTATGAAACGAGAAAGACACAACAATTATGAACACCCAAAATATTCGTTTGGAATTATGAACTATGAATTTTTAAAATCTGTATGTTATACTTTTAGGAAAACAACTATTGAAACATTTTTTTAAATTTATGTTATAAAAAAACCCAAAATACAAATTTTAAAAAACCCTGAAGCACTAGATAAAAGCTCCTCTGAAAAGTTGATCTTTTGATAAGAAGAGTTAAGATTCGCAGTTTAATAAAATTTTGACATAACACCTACTGAGCCTCTCACAAGGAAGTTACAAAGTTACACTCAGAAAAAAACACATATCTTTCTCCGATAAAAAATTCCTCTATTTTCGATAATGAAATTTTCTCTCTGCTAAAAAACAGCAAGAGAAAAATTTATTGAAAATGAAAAATTGTTCCTATATTTTGATAAAAAATTCACTATTAGAAGTATTTTCTTCAATAAAAACAAATCTTTTCTCAAAAATAAAAAGTCTTTTTCTCTAAAAACGATATATTTTATACATTTCTCTTTTTCATAGGAGCTTTTTATCATTTTTAGAGAATTTTTAGGATAACATTTAGAGAAAAGCATGCTCTGGAGAAAAGTCCATACCATTTTTCTATTAATATGATGCCTTTGTTTTGTTTTTGATGTATTTAAAATCAAGTGACATTTTAAGTCAAGTTAGGCTAGGTAAGATGCGTACCGAACAAATAAAAAAAGGTTAGGTAGGTAGTTTTAAAAAAGGTAGAAAAAATTCGTAACAATTGCCTAAATCATAATTTATCAATTTCTTTCTAAATTTCTTTCTTCTTTAAGTCAATGGAGATAGTTCTGAAACTAAGTATACTTGGTTTACATGTTTTTTACTATACAAGTTTTTGTGCTTCTCAAAAACCTGGGAAATCAGTGACTGTAGTTTCAAAACTGGGTCAAAACATGAATCGGCAATACCGATAAGAGTATTCATTGTACAATCTGGAAATGATGTCAGGTAAAGATTTAAATATCAATTTCTACGAAAAAACATAAGCCTGAAAAGTCCAATACTAGATGGGAAAGTCAACGAATTTGACTGAAAATTCTGAGAACTTTTGACAAGAAATTGATTGAACACTTACAATCAATGTTAGAATTTTAGTTTCCTGCAAATGATAACCAAAGTTTAATAGCATACAAATAAAAAACATGAATATTAATTACAGGGACAATGATAATATACTTAACTGAAGCTCTGGATATATTACTTGAATTCATTTCTTTGAAGAGAAGGCATGTCTCAGGCATTCTAAGGCGATTGTAGGAATCTTAGTTGGATATATAGTAGCTTCGAAGATGACTCTTACTAAAAAGCACGAACAGTTTATTCCTATATAACTCTGACTAACAGCTATGGCATAATGATGGGCGTAAGCTTGACAAGGGGGAACTAGGAGTAGAGATTTATGGTTGTGAAATGCAGAAGTTTCTTTAAATGGACTGTACTAATATATATTTTATGTGAAAATTCATCATCGGCTGAACATTCTCGGAACTTTTTAAGAATAAAATAGTTTTTTTGGAAAAAGTTATATTAAAACATCAACATAGTTGTCTTTGGGGGCGATACATTTGTTAGAGCGATTTTCAAACACTTCGATTAACATTCTGTTGTAAGAAACTTTAAAATCTTCAAAACATGCCTCGGTTTCCGCGTCTCATTGAATCTGAGTATTTTTCCCTAGAGCCCCACTCTATTTTTTAGATAACAGCCTATGGGGTCCACGTCTGCATAATACGATGGTTAATTAACCTATTCGAATCTTAGTTGGTCCAATTTGTACATGTCTAACGGCGCGTTATCGTGATGGTACGGAACATTTTTCTACGCCGATATTCCTTATTTCTTCAGTATGACTATTTGTGGTGTTTAATACGCTCTTGTAACGGTTCTTTCCTTCTGCAGATAGTCTATGAAGATTATTCCATGTGTATTCCCAAAAAAACCGGTGGCAACTAACCTGTCTTTGGCCACTTTGGTCGACTTGCCGATAGCTTTTTAAAAAGCTCTTCGCGTTTACCTAAAAATGCAAAACCATTCTTTGCGTAGCCTCTTTTGGCCTTCCAGAGCGAGTTGCTTCTTGGGTGTAGAACGATTTTGAATTCCCTAATCCCCGATGACCTATTATTGTTGAAGAAATAGGTGGAGAAAAACATTTCTGCAACCACTGCAATGATTGACTGGAAGTTTTTCATGAAGACTTTCGGTAATTTGAATATATATCAGCACGTTCTTCAGTGGAGATTACTTCTATTAGGTTGATCACGATTTCCTTACCAAAAGTTTTCTAAAATATTTACTCAAACCATGTTGCAAAAAATTAACCTCGTTATCTTCGCACTCTTCATCGTTATCTTCACACATTCATGCCATCGTGTGTGGTTTTGTAAGAGCTTTCGTTAGTTACCAAATTTGTAAATGTTTCCTTAGAAAATAGCGAAAATATAGCAAAAAAACGAAATTTTTGCTGATTTTTGAACGCGACTTTGAAACCCGCAACCATCGATTGAGCACGTATAAAAAAAAACATCGACCTTAGATTTTTGTCTTCTATCATATATTCGAAAATCATTCAAATCGGAGACTGTCACCTGGAGACCTCTCCTTGTCAGTCAAATTCCAAAATTTCACTACACTCAGAAAAAAGTTTCTAGGAATATGATAAAAGGCTCCAGTGAATGCCTTTCTCTAAATACGATACTAAAAATTCTCTAAAAATGCTAAAAAGCTTCTATGAAAACTAGAAATATATAAAAATATATCGTTTTTAGAGAATAAGGCTTTTTATTTTTAAGAAAAGTTTTTTTTGTATTGAAAAAAATACTTCTCATAGTGAATATTTTATCAAAATATACACACTAAAAAATTTCTATAGAAATTTTGCACCGATCGGTGTTCCAGGGAGTCCTTCTCCGTTCAGTGTTAAAAAACACCGTGTCAAAGTGCTAAAACTTTATGTCTGAAAGGGGATATTTTGTTCACACCGATCAGTGTAAATAAATAAATATCCGATAGGATGTCTGTGTTAAACCCTGTTAGGTGTTTATTTTTAATATGCAAAATTATGATTTTTAACACCGAACGGTGTAATTTTTTATTATTCAATAGGATATTTGTAGAATTTTTGTTGATTCAAAAGGGTCAAAACATGTTGTACCAAATAAAATGGCAGACATGCTCAAAAATCGATTGAGTTCATTTAAATTTTAAAAAGTTGAATAAAAAAGCCTTAAAGTCTCTTTTCCATTGAACCGTTTTCCTGAACATGACTATGAATTATAAATTTTCGCTTTCAGTCTTGAGAAATTTAAATTTTCAATTTGGCTGTCAATGATTATGTGATTTAAATTTTGATTTTCTTCTTTGGCCTTCTGATTTCACACCGACCGGATAAGTTTGTTTTTTCACACCGGGTAAGCGGTGTAAATTAACACCGTTCGGTGTTAAAAATGTAAATATCCGCTAACCGGTGTAAATTTATTTTGGAAATTTTTTAGTGTGTAGAAAAAATATTTCATTTTTAATAAACTTTTCTCTATAAATGAGAATTTTTTTGTGCGAGAAAAATATTTATCATTTTTAGAGACATTGAAATATTCCTAGAAGTGATGAACTATTTCTTCGAAACTGTAAAAATTTATTCTATTTGAAGAAAATTTTATTTGAAAAAGAAAAAATTGGTATTATCACAAATAGAGAAATTTCTTTACCGGAGAAAGATATGTGTTTTTTTCTGAGTGTACCATAAAGAATTCACTTGTTGCTCAAAACTAAAGGAGGTTACATTTAATATTAAAAAATATAAAAATTTTCATGAAATAATATAAATTCAAGACAACCACAGAATTTTTCATAAAAAATATCGAAAAAATGTATTACTTTTTTAAAAATACAGTGCAGAGTAAGCTATTTTAAGTTTTCAAAAAGGTTTAAGCATAAATTATTGAGTCCTTCAATATACAAATTTCAAACTCTGTATACATTAACCTATTCATGCCGGCACGTTTGTAAAGGTTGTTCCATTAATACTTTGATTTTGAACAAACGCAAACATTTCGAAAATATTCCAAATATTTTATTCCATTTGAAAGGTCACACAATAGGATTATGTGTGTAAAATTATTTTGCGAATATGTTCTCAGCGACTATTACATAGATATCTCACTCTTTCGGTCATATTTTCGCTGACATTTTGCAGTATGGCCTCCGGAATGGCCCGAATCACCGATGTTATATTGTTTTTTAAGTCTGGAATCGTCTTCGCATCATTCACATAGACTTTAGGCCAATTCAGGTCACCGCGACGAGAAATTGCATGGTTCTTGAATTTGTGACGCAAATAGTTAAAATTGAGACGAGTTTTGTGTGGTGTAGCGCCGTCCTGTTGAAACCACATATCGTGCAGACCCTGAGCTTCAACCTCCATCACATAGTAGTCCTCCAACATAGTGTGGTCCCGTTCAGAGTTGACTTTTTCAGTGTTTCCGTCCTCATCTTTGACAAAAAAAAAGGCGCGATGATACCTCCCGCTCATAAATCGCATCAAACAGTGACTCACCTGTGGATCCATTGGCTTCTCCACGATCACTTGTGGATTTTCAGAACCACAGATAAGGTAGTTTTGCTTGTAAACATAGCCGTCGAGGTGGAAATGAACCAATATAAGATTTTCGAATCATATTCAAAATAGCTTCTAATTCTTCTAAAATGTTCATTTTGAAATATCAAATTAACATTTTAAAAGCTCATTTTAAAACATTTAGAATGTTTCTTTTTTCTATACTTATTCATAGTAATTATTTGGTAATAAAAAAATATATATCTCATGTAATTACTGTACACTGGGTCAAAATCGAAAGTTTGACAGCTCCAAAAAACAAAAAAATTTTTGAAAATTGTCAATTATAAACTGCCAAATTGGTATGTTTTCTTTAACTTTGCATTTTAAGCCCGATCTTAGAAAATGATATACCGTTAAAAAGGATTTTTTCAAAAGGAAGACTTTTGAACTTCCGAAGTCATTTTTGCCTGGTAAGGCCTGTTTTTTTCAATTTAATCTCACTTTAAATCGAATTCTTTCCTTATTAAAATTTAGTTCTATAAAATTTGTTTACTTCTTGGGAAGCTTTGAGAGAAAAATATAGAAAAAATTAAGCCCATATTAACTAGGTTTCATTTCTTAAGATTGGATATCGTTCGCAAGTTGAGGGATGCATATTTTAATGTGTTTTTTTGTTTTTTTTTTATGAAGACCGATCCACTCTATTATACTATTATACATATAACATGAGTACAACTGAAAGAATTCCTTGTCTTTTTCAAAACCTATTCAGTTGTCATTTTAAATAAATATTTAAGCCTGTGCATGATAGAAGTATTTTACCAGGTAGTGTTGACAAATGTTGATTCTCTCAGCTACAAGCAAACGAACGCTTGTCAAAAACAGCTGTTCGTTATTATATTCGTTGGCCACATTCAGCTGTGTCAACTGTTGTGACAGCAACACATCGGGTATTATCGGTATTGAAGTTTCAGAAAAGTTGTCAAGTTTATGAAATATCAAGCTTTGTATCAAATACGAATGGAAATTTTACCGACAAATTAAAAATTTTCTATTTTTAAATGCATTTTAATGCGCAACTTCATATTTATGTGCATCAAGTTTTGACTTAGCAGTTGGCAACTGTTGGGTACGCTGAATGTGACCAGTGAAAATTAATTGTGTGCTAAACGGATTGTTAGCGCTCTCTTTCTTGTTATATTTTTTGACAAAAGTCCGTTTCCAACAGAAACGTCAATACTACCTTGGAGTAATTATATCATGAGCCTGTGGAACATAATTTTGACGTTAATTTATTTGACTTTTTTAATATATTTTGTGTTGACTTAAGCAATATGAGCTTGAAAACGGTCAATAAAATTATGAAATAAATTTCTACACTAAACTTGTTCAGTGAAGATGCTGATGATTAATATTCGTCCGTCTCGACTTCCCACAGTAAACATTTTCAAATTTTTGTCCACACGCAATGATACTGCTTCATGCAACAAGTAAAACAATCTGGGATTTATGAACTCTTATAAAACAAAAATTGTTTGCTTCAAATTCTTACACAATTGTTGACACGCCCATGCTCAAGAAGGATATTCTGCTAATACTGATAAGCTACAGCACAAAGTATAAAATAAGAGTGAAAAAAAAAACTATAGTTGACCTAATTCTGTCACATACGAACAACATGTCTGACATACACAATATGATCCTTTGGTATAAACGTAGCTTATGAGGATTACTGCAGACAAAGACCAAAACAATAAGACGGAGAGATAGACAGATATAAATGCATCAAGGACAAAAGACTTAAGCGATTCGAAAGAATCAGATTGCAAATTTTCAAACATCAGCAAAAACGTATCAACAGAATATAAAGTCGTTGAAAACTATTGAATAGATAGATACCTAGTTGTCATCAAGTGGCCTGCTGTACGAATGTTCTTTTTGCGAAAAGGTAAATTTTGTCTGCTAACATATTTATGAATGAAAGAAAAGCGAGAGTTTCAAACAAAAGACAGTTAGTACTCACATATCATATATCAAGTGATAATAATCACAAAATTTTTAATATGCGATTTTTTTTTTTTCAAAAATGCACAAATGCTAATGAGTTATATTTTTATGATCAAATTTTATTTATATAAAATTTTAGATTTTTCTTAATAAAAATTCCACAAAATATGCCATAAAAATGCTAATTCTTATATCTATAAACATGACAAAAGCTAAGTAATAAATGTCAAAAAAATATCTTAAATAAATTTTTTAAGCTTATTCAAGTTTAACATAAATTTGCATTGTTGTTTAGAAAATATGGGCAACGATTTTAAAATAAAAATATAAAATATATGTTAATGCTTAAATATGGATAAATATAAAAATAAATAAATATTTATTGATACAAAATAAAATTTATTCATATCTAAATATATATGCACATAAATATACATACATAAATATTTGTTTGTATAACATAAACATCCTTCACCAATACACTGCAAAATAGTGCATTCAATACACTTTTAAAACAAAAGCACTCATTTAATAACCACTTGTAGAGAAAAACTCACTCAGCAACGGCAAACGACAATTCTCTCTTGTCATATGCTCTCTTTTGAATGAAATTGTTAAAGATAATTTTTGAATAAAAGGAGCGCAATAACAGCAACTAAAGCAGAGCATTTTTATTGCACTCATTTAAATTGAGTGCCATTTTTTGCTTGCATGGTGTTAGTAAACTACTAAAAAAAAAACACTCAAAACAGGAAAATTTACCTTTATGCTTGTTTTTTCTTTTTTTGTTTTGTTGTTATAAGAATGGCACAATTATTGTTGTATTTTGCTTAACTTAACATTGTTGTTTTTCACAAAATTTTATTTATAGAGCATAACGAGAGTTTTTTTATGAAACGAATGCATCCATCATAGTGCGAGAGAGGGAGAGAAAACTATTCAAGTGCTAGGTTTGTTAGAGAATGGTTTTTAGATGCTTGTTATAAGAGACGCCCATTTCGGCACAGCTATAGAAACAGTGGCGTATCTAGAAATTGTTCGTGGGGCAATTATATGACACTATGTGACAATAAAAAATTTTTTGATCAACTTGATCTACAAGGATTTTGTCGAGATTTTGAAAGATGCTTTTTTCAAAGCATTATCATAGCAAGCATAAAATATCATAGATGCTTAATATATCGTAGGCATGCTTTAAGTTTTAATAATACATTTTTTTTTTATCATCATAAATTTATGTGATGTTTGATGACACTTTATTTTGCAATAACCAGTTAGAGTATTCCTAATAGGCTGGTTTGATTTTTATCATATCTTATTTAAGTTCGGTGGGACATAACATTCGCGGCAGAGAAAACAGACCTTCTTTTCAAAAATTCATAACTCAGTCAAAAACAAACATTTTTCCAAAATTTTTTTTTTATTATTGTAGAGAATTGAACAAATTACAAGAACAAAAATTCAAAAAATATATTTCTCAAACCAACATGGTTTTATAGAGCTCCACACTGGCGGCAGAGAAAAAACGAGGCCTCATGGTTGCAACGCTGGGTGTCGCAAAAATTGTCCGATCTGGAAAAAAAAGACTTTTTTAAATCTTAACAAAAGTGGTTATCGTATGACAGGAGCTTTTTTAAAAATTTTTTAAATTTTTGGTGATGTTCCAAATTTGAAAGTGTGTTTTTTCTAAAAAAATATTAACTTTAAATATTCATAAAAAATCGAAAAAAATTTAAAAAAAGCTTGTGTTATACGATAGCGAATCAAGTTTAAAAAAATACAAAAAAAAAAAGTTCGTTAAAAAATGAACCCGCTAGTGTCGCAACCAGTACGAAAAACATGGTTTCGAGATAAACGCGTTCAAAGTTTGTGAACAAAGAAAAATAAAAATACGCTCTCACTAATCCGACTGTAACTTTTGAACCCGTAAGAATTTTTTCATTAAATTTTTTTCTCAGAATCTTTCTTAGAAGAATATTTACTAAAATACAAAACTATACAAAATTTCAAAAATCGGCCAATGTCATGTGCCCCTTAAATCATGCCTGTAGTATGGTTTCTTGCCTGTTTTGTTAAAAATAGAGTAAGCGTTTAAGAGTTAAATGAAATTGATGATATTATCTTATACCGTTTATTCATAATGATTTATATAATAACTAGATAATATACCCGGTTTTATTCTGGAGAAAAAAAAAGGTAAAATTAATTTTATATTTCTGTAATTTTTGTTGCAGAATTTTTAGTGAAAGAATCATGACAATTTCTCAATTCGTTTCTTAGTTATACTCTCAAATAGTCCTCTGCACACTGCCACAACAAAAACAGCGCCATCTACCGAGTCAAAGTTTAAACTTGAACCATCTACAGGCCCGTCCGAACACAAACTCTAAATTTCATCAAAATCGTTTCAGCAGTTTAGGACGAGTTCAGTGACCAAGCCATGCACAGAAACATTTTTAGTTTAAAGATAATGTAAGAGAAATACCACTAACTTCAAGTATGATACATATCTGGTTCTTTTTCAACATTGCAATTTAAGATACTTAATAAATAAAATGCTCCGCTATTTCTACTGGTTGATAGTTTTTATAAATGCTTAGTCCAATCCAAAAATCCCAAACCATTTTGAAGACTTGGTTGACAACGTGCAGAAAATTCTGATACAAAAACCTTTTAATGTAATACTAGAAGAAGTCAATTAACAATTACCGCCAAGACTGTAAGTACGTATAATTCCACTATGGTTTTGCGAGGGTTAAACTTATACGTTGAAACTAATTCTAAACATGAAGTGAGTGCGTTTTCTTTAAAAACGACAGCAGAAAATTTTAATCATATTCTAACCGACTCAGTATAAGAAAAACTTTAAATTTAAAAAAAAAAACATTGACCGGAAATAGCTCTTTCATGGCATTCTGTGAAGAAACTGCAATGTTTTTGTTCTTTTATGCTTTTCAATTCATGCTTTTGCATTAAAATTGTATAATCAATAATATATTCAAAATATTAAGAATTTCAATTTCAACAATTTAAAATGGTAATTGAAGGTTGTCAAGTTAAGTATCATTTTCAAAATTTTTGTTCTTCTAAAATTATAAAGAATAGCTTTGGAATCGGTTATGGTTATTTTTTTTTATTTAAAAATTAAATTAATGAAATTAATTTAATGCACGCTTTGATTAATGCACGTAGATATGTGAATTCTTAGAATTTTTAAACAGTTTATATTAATGCCCGTTTTCTAAGTCTAAGACTAATAAAAACAACTACTTTTAGACTTTACCAACATAAAGTAGTTAGAAAAAACGCAATTTTTAAGTTTATGATTTAGAATTAAAGTCTTTAAACAAGTTTTCTGCAAAATAGAGTTTTTTAGTGATGAATTGAACTAAATGAACTGATATCGGGAAAAGCTGTACCACTACATGTGACAATAAAAATATATAAATGTTACCGCCATATTTTAACAGTCTTGTCAAGAAAATTTCAGGAGTGCAAAAAAAAATGTTTGTGGCATAAACAGCGGAATCGGTTTTTTCCGTAACTCAGTTATATGAAGTGCGATTACTAAAGACACAACTCGTCAAAAAAACCGAGTAATTTAAATTTTGATATAAAACATTTACTTTTTTTTCGTCAAGGGGAATTTTTCACTGAATCTTTGAACAGATATCACTTTTTTGTTTATGAATAAGATATAATTTTTTGTCGCAAATCTAGGATAATTTTTCAAGAACTTTAATTCTACATCAGAAAAATTTGAGGTTTGAGGGTTTTTTAAAAAATGAAAGAACCGCTGTTTTTGCCACCCCCGCAAAAAAAAAATGTTTGCACTCCCGAAATTTTCACCACATAACTGTTTTAACAAGGCGGTAACACTGAAAACCGCCGTATTTTTTTTCGATACGGCTTAAAGTACATATTGATAAAAAATAAATTAAAATGGTAAACTTTTTTAAGTATGAACCAATTTTGGCGTCCCCCGAATAGCATTTTTGTACATTATATATCAATTATCTGACACATTGAAAAAAACTTTTCGTAGGAGGATTTTTTTGTTGACAAGGAATAATAGATAAACTTATTTTCAAAATTTCAAAATAAAATTGAAATTTCTAGCTAATATCGGGGTACCCTGACTTTTGCTGTTTAGACTTCATGGCCTCGAAAATTTAATTTTCAAAGTACAACCATAAAATTGTGCGTACTAGTGTATTTCGTTGTGAAAAAATGCAATGAAAGTCATAATCTCACTTTGTCCTCACTCGACTTTAGCGGTTATTCCTTGTCGACACAGATTTGTCAACTGTGACGAAAATTTGCAGTTCTATGTTTTTATAGCAAATGAATTGATTAATAAGCTTGATTCTTTTAAAATCAACCATAAGTGAATCTCTAGTACTATTAAATTAAATTCGTATATTCGGGGGACGCCAAAATTGGTTCAAGTCAAAAAAAAAGTAAGCCACTCGAAAGTTTTTTTATGTACTACTTCATTTTGGTATTTGGGAATTGGGTTTTCGAAACGCTTTAGGTTATGTTATTTGGACGATCACTGTATTTCTTTTATAATAGGCATAATATTAATATTTGTCACATAACTTTACAAATGTGTAATTTTCACTTTTATCATATTGAAAATTTTACGGAAATTTTATTCACCTCAGAATAAAATTCAATGCGTTTCTTATTCTTGAAAATTTGAACCACATCCTCTAGATTCAAAGCTTTGGCGTATTCAATAATCATAAACAACGCCAAACCAACTATTCTTTCTGCAAGCATTGTAGCTTGAATCCAGGTTTTATTACAATGTTATGATGAAAAAGACAGTTTAGCGATTGAATTGGTCACTGGTAACATGTAGATATTACAGTATTGGAGAGCTTCAAAAGCAGTACCAGCAAGCTTTCCAATTCCAGATAAGATTTGATACTTCCATTTTTGTTATCAATGACAAATCACTCATTTCAGTTTTAAGATTTGAATATCTTTTTTGTTTTGTTCCAGAAAGTTACCAAATCATCCCATGATGTGTTCTAAAAGTTGTTTCAAATGATCAGAATCTTCAACTAGTATTTTTTCAGAAAGTAGTAATGTTTATTTGAAAACATCCATCATTACTTCATATAAGTGTGTTGTGAAATTCTCTTTAAAATAATCAAGAATAGAATAGATAGAGAATAGAATACACTGAAACCCTGTAGAAAGCTTTCACAACATTTGCAGCATAGTTATTGCGATGTTTTTGTGGACGACAAGTACCGGATTCTTTATGCCAATATCAACTTGCCATTATATTGCATACTACATCAGATGCTTTTGCCAAGTCAATGGTTTCGTTTTGAAGAAAATCGCTTGGGGGTGAGTAAGAAAAGGAATTTTCTCTAGGGTAAAAGAGAAAATTTCGCCTATGAACTTGGTGAGGGGGCAGATTTCCCCTTTTTACACCCAGTGAACTCGCTCATTGATATACAGAAAAAGGAATGTATATGCGGACAGTTGTCATTTGCTATAACATCAACACGTAAAAAGCGTCAGTTCGTTTAATGTTAAAGGGTATTGCAGTGGGACTAGGACTTACTCTTTATGGAACTAGTTCACAAATATACTAAATTTGCTTTCTTCAATTTCATAAAAACATTTAAATTTTGAATTTTTTCAAATGTTTTTGTAGTCTTTTTGAACAAATATTTAAAGATTACGTACGGTAGCCATGCTTTCGTAGATTGAATCATCTGAAAAAAAATTATGGTCAAATTATTTTTAAGTAGCAAAGGGCATATTATTGAGAGCAGCAAGCAACTTAAGCCGGAAATGAACTGTTACAAGTAGAGAGCAAACACTCTCATTATATAAAAACACACTCACGCACTTGTAACAACAAACGTCAAATGTACGCACATGTGACTTAAATTGGTTCCGAACTTTTTTCCCTCACTAACAACTGAAAAAAAGAAAAAGAAAAACAAATCAGATCAGTGACGTTTACCACTGACAGCTCATTGAAATCAAAGGCTTTTTGCCGCTCAAATCGCGCTGCCACTATTGAGTACACACTCGCGAGCTGTCAAATGCTTGAACGCGCGTATGCAACAACAGCAATTCAGAGGAGCGCAACGAATGTCATTAGAACTGTCAAAAATGTGAGACAACTAAAGTGTTTTGCATAACATACAGCAAAAAATATATTATTTTCTCCACAGTTTCTTTGCTTTAATAAATAGAAACGTATTCCTAGGAAATTGTCAACATTTTTACGTAATTGTTTTTCCAAAGAAAGCTATTTGTTGCTTTTTTCCAAAAAATCGAACAACAAAAGCGACTCTTAGTATTGAAGGTAACTAAAAAACTCAGAGCTGTCAAAAAGCTATGACAAGTTCATTTCGTTGTTAACCTTTGGCTAACAGATGACAGAAGTTGCTTTGCTCAAGGATCAAGGGAGTGAGCATTAAAATAAGCCCTTCGCTGTTAAATCTTTTATTTTACCATTGAAGTATCTAAAAATGGAAGAAGTGTCTTCGTTTTGTGAACACTTCATTCATAGAATTATTGTAACAGACACACCAATTAACGCAGTCGTTGACATATCTTTGATCTGACATCTTAGTCTAAAGAATCGCCTACATATTCATATAAATACATGCGCTACATAAGTTATAAGTTATAAATAGTGAGTGTGTAAAATACGCACAATAACACTAGAAGGTCATATTCTGATTTGTCACACATTTTGACAGCAGTTTAATCAGCTGTCAATGTAGCTGATTTTTGACATTTGTGCTGTTAATAAAAAGCTTTTCTCTAAATTTAGACAAATGTTATTGAAAAATTTTTCAAGACATACTAACACAAAAAAAGTAGCACAATTAGGCTTAAAATAAAAATGTCATGAATGACAATTGAAATTTTGCAGATTTTAGAATTTTGAAATATTTCGATATTACGTTTGCCAATAAATATTTTATTACATAACTATTTTTGAGAATTAAACTTTTTTGTTTCATATCACAATAAAAATAATAATTTTAAGTACCGCTAGGCTCAAAAAATGTTTAAGAAGTCAATATGTGATTTGAACATGTAATTTTGTTTTTTCAAAATTTTTTATAACAACTTCACTCTCACTATCGATACAATCTATAAATTAACTTAAGATATATCCTTTAAAATCCTTAAATATTCCCCTAGCATCTCAACAGTTTTATAGCGTTAATTTGAAAATGTTTCCTCACTTATATCCTCTTTAAATAAGCCCTCGAATTTGCAATTCAAGACATTTCTTATTGTCAAAGGTCAAATGTGAAATTTGTCAAAGAGGCCAACAATTTAAAGAAACGTCCTTTTGACATGTCACCATATTGAAAATGTTAAATGTAAAGCATTTTCTTACCGAAAAGCGCAGCATTTTCTGTCGAAAATAAAAACATTAACGAAGAGGGTATCTTTTTTTTCGAAGCACTATTTAGGTGTGTGTATTTGTTTTTATTTTTGACTCTCATCAATGGCTGCTGCACCTTTTCTGCCAGCACTATTCTTTTCAGACTTCCAAATGGCAAATACACAACATTTTAGTACAAAACGTAAAAACAAAAAACAAAAAAAAAAAAATGCAGAAGGCAAAGGCATGCATATTGAAAGGTTTCTCGTGAAAAAAGTATCAAATTTCTAGTAATGAAGGTTTGCCAACCAAGAGAGAAAGGTTTTTGTTGCTTGCAAAAATTTTCACAATTCAACGATAGAAGCTCAGGCAGACACGGTTAGCAGTATAGCATATTTTATATAGCATTGCGCTTTTCTGCTGCACTTTTATTTTTAATTTTTTTTTTTTTTTTGTATGCAATTTTCAAACCCTTTTGCTTCAGTGATTTTTCAAGTGCAGCTCTTCTCGACAAGTAGAAATTTTCATTTGTAATGTGATATGCGAAAATTTTTCTCATTTTGCCAGGCGTATACGATAAATGTACTTGCGAAAGTAAATACACAAAGTTTTGATGAAAATTAATCGATATTTTATCAATTGAAGTTTTCTCAAATTGAAGCTGCGTGAATTTTGATTGAAAGCAACAAAGTACTGACAAGGAAAAAATATACAAGTTGGCAATTTTAGCCGTTAGTATGTGTTACGCGTGTTATTAAATTTTTACATACAAATTATCTCAAACTAGATCTAAAGTTTTTACTGGGCGACTAGTTCCTACGGGGAAAAGAACCAGTACAGAATCTACCACTTGATTGGTTCCCAAGGTCACCTGTCCCAAATCTGCGTAAAACAAAAGAAACTAATCACTTTTACACAGTGTTGTCATTTGACGGGGTCAATTGATATCTCATAGATACCTTTTGACCCTATCAGTATCCGGTCTATACAACATGGTAAATTTATACCCAATTTTTGATACAAACTTGACATGCATTCTAAAATACACTGCTTCCAGAAGATATTCTTAAACTCCAATTGTGCTTCTCCTCAGCCTCACTGAAAAGTGCTTTTAGAAGTGGTACTCATAATTTTCTAAAAGGCTATTTGAATAGCTTCCAAGAATGCTTCCATGACATGGCTGGTGCAAGGCAATGGTTAAGTTTTTTCTTAGAAGACTTTTGGAAAATACCTACTAAAATCTTTTCATTGAAGGCCTCAAAGAAATGTACTTTCATTGAAGGCCTCATTGAAAAATTCTAGAAGCAGTTCTGAAGACGACTAGAAAGTATCCTCCCTATGGCATATTTATGTTAAAATAATGCCTTCTGGCTATGAAAATAGAAGGGAAAATAGAATAAAAGGACCTTCCACTTTAAGTCCTTTTGGAAGCCCTTTTTTGGAAGCCCTGAGTAAGTACACGGATAAAAAAACATACTCATATTCAGTGGTGACTAAGAAAATCGCGGCCACAGATAGCACACAGCTAATTTAAGCTGAAGTCAAGTTAATTCTTTCTGACCTATCAAAATTAATATTCCAGTCAAAATCTGCTTGAGTCAAGCCAATATTTCGTCTTAAATAAAGCCAATATTTTCTAGGATATTAAAATTTACATTCCAGTCAAAATTTTCTAAAATCATTCACGCCGATATTTCCTGTGATAAATATCGGCTGGAATATTAAAATTGATTTTGGAGATAATTTCAGCTGGATTTTAGAAAATTTTGACTGGAATATTAATTTTAATATTGTAGAAAATATTGACTCTTATTCACTTTTTAAATTAAAAAAAGCCTTTCTCAAAACTACTTAAGGCGGTCTTCTCATTCAAAACCCGTTTTTTGGACCCTTTTTAAAAAAATTCTTATTTGAAAACGCAAAGTATAATTGAAAACTTTTTTTTTTATTGTATTACAAAAGTTTCACAGTAAATAAAAAAATTTTTTTTGCCTCGATACGTGGGCTGTTCAAAAAGTAATGAGACTTCAAAGTTGGTGGTGAAAAAAAAGGTGTCGTCACGGCGGCCACGATTCCGGGTTTCCGGAGCGTCTGAAATGAAAAAAAAAAACGGGATTATAATCAGTATAGATGTAATTCTCGGGTGAACCTCAAGCTTAATTTTGTGATTTTTTTTGACAAAATGGCGGCCATTCAAAAAAAAAATTCAATTTCGGGCTTTTTTTTTGTAGTTTAGTGTAAAAAAAAATAGTAAAAAATTTTTTAAAATTATGGTCGAGGTTCATCCGAGAATGATGACAATTCTGCGTCGATTCCACTTTGTTTCATGAAAATCGGTTCAGTTGAACTGGAGATATCAAGGCCGCCAGTTCGAAAAACGTGGTTTCGAGATAAACGCGTTTAAAGTTTAACAAGTAAAAAAAGTCTAAAGTCGGTCTAGGCCGACTATGAAATACCCTAAACCTACTCTTCCAAAAAAAAATAATATTATTGAAAATGGGTGTGTCTGGGGGTGGATAAAGCCTATATTTTATATGCATTTAAATGTTGATGAAAAATTTACAAATACCTACCAACTTTTATTCCTGTAGCTCACAGTTAATGCCTTTATTGTGCTTTCGCTATGGGAGGTGTGCGTATAAATGGACGGACTTCTCCCAATTTTTGAACACACCTTAGTTTTGGTATAAAATACATACATACCAAATTTGATCTCTCTATGACAAACATAATCTTATTTATTGAGTTTTAAACTTTTTGGGTTGTATGGGAGGTAGGCGTGTCCGTTGGCGGATGACGTCCATTTTGCAAACCCATGTCTGTTTTGTCATAAAAAACATACGTGCCAAATTTTAGCTCTGTAGGTTAAACAGAGGCTTAGTTATTGCGTTTTCAATTTTTGGTTTGTATGGGAGGTGGGCGTGTCCTTGAGCGGATGACATCCATTTTTCGAAGACATCTTTTTGTTGATACAAAACACATACATACCAAAGTTTATTGTTGTAGGTTAATTATGAGCTGAGTTATGCAGTTTTCAATTTTTGTGTTGTATGGTAGGTAGGCGTGTCCGTAGGCGGATGACGTTCATTTTGCAAACCTATCTCTGGTTTGCCATAACAAATATACGTACCAAATTTTATCTTTGTAGGTTAAACAGAAGCTAAGTTATTGCGTTTTCAATTTTTGGGTTGTATGGGAGGTGGGCGTGTCCTTGAGCGGATGACACCCATTTTTCACAAACATCTTTGTGTTGATATAAAACACATACATACCAAAGTTTATTGTTGTAGGTTAATTATGAGCTGAGTTATGCAGTTTTCAATTTTTGCGTTGTATGGGGGGTAGGCGTGTCCGTGGGCGGATTCCAAAAATATTCAATAGTGCAGATCCTTGGGTTCATGTGACTATGTGTACCAAGTTTCATCCAATTATCTCAACTCCTTCTTCTTATCCTGTGTATACGGACAACACACAGACGGACGGACGGACGGACGGACGGACGGACGGACATGGATAGCTCGACTCACGTGGTGACGCTGATCAAGAATATATATACTTTTCCATACCTACCACGCCTCCTTTTGGGTGTTACACACGTCGTGACAAAATTAATATACCCCTTACGCAGTACGCGTGGGGGTATAAAAATAGCTCATTTTGACGAAGACCTTGCTTCACAAAAAAGGCTGTATCTTCTAAAGTATTTCAAATTTCCTTTTAGGGGCATATTCACAACTACCTACCCAAGCTATAAATAAATGCAAAAAAAAAGTCGACAAAAAAAGTTGCTCAATGAGAAGACCCCCTTAAAACAGGTAATGAAACTTGAAAGTCGGTCTAGCCTGACTGTAGAATGCTCTAAACCTCCTATTAAATTATTACAACCAGGGGCGCAACCAGGAATTTTTTTTTGGAGGGGGTTTTATCAAAAAAAAATGTAAAATGGTCATTATCAGGACATTTCGTTTTAAAATAAACTTGCTTCACATGGTTTAAGATCTGTTCAGCCAAAATGTTTTGCAATTCGGATTTTTTCTTGTTCGGCAGTTGTACGAAGATTGTAAGGCTTGAGCTAAAATATTTTCATTTTTACTCGGGTTCCAATAGGGTCAGCAAAAATTCAATATTTTCTCCCCACATATTCAGAAAAAAATACCTATCTTTCTCTGATAAAAAATTTCTCTATTTTTGATAATAGCTCCCAAGGAGTCAAACTCTGAAGAGTTTAAGCTTTTTAGATTAAGTCTTATAGACATTTCCAAGGCTTATATTGAAGGAGTTCTGATCTGATCTGGTATACTGTAAAATCAAGGGCCCTGTAAGTGTCAATAAAGAGTATATTATATCCTAAAATGAAATATGTCAGAGTAGAAGACTTTGTATAAGAACAACGGTGAACTGAATAGAAGAACTGAATAGAAGAGTACTACTCTGATTTTAAGAATAGCGGTCTGCCTAGAAGAGTATCACTCTGATTATAAGAGTAACGGTCTGACTACAAGAGTATCACTCTGATTATAAGAGCAACTGTCTGACTAGTGAATGCTGTTGGAAAATGGTGGTCCTACAAATTTCGCCTTTAATCCATCTCATAGAGTATACAACTCTTATATGTGACTTACTTAGGTATATTATTTTTGAAGGAAGAGCTGTACTCTTGTATGGAGCATCAACTCTTAAAACTGCCTTACAGTGCATTTATTGAGAGTATAGTATAATTTGTTAATTAAATAAAACTTTTAATGTTGATTTTACTACTCTGATAGAGAAGAGAAGAAAAGTTAATATACACTGACCTTTCAGGTTTAGGGTAAACTTAAATATCAGATATATCCTGCGCTGAATTATAAGATATTCATTTTGGATTTTGTCACTATTATATTAAAGTAACAAAATAGTAAAATTTAAGCAGCAAATTGCATGTGTATATATGTATAAAATTATTTTCTTTTGTTTGCTCTTAAAATTATTTATTTTCTTTAGTTTCTTTTTGCTTGCTCATTTTATCATGCTTACTTTTAACGTTTTCATTGTTTTGGTCTCGATAAGAAGTTTGTTATTAATGTTGGATTTATTTTGAATTTATTTATAAATTTTTGGAAGATCAATAAAAAAAAAACGTGCAAAAAAGACAAAACAATCGGACCAAAAAGACAAAGTAGAAGAGGTTACAACTTTAACGCAATTCTACGTCTACACTTACGATACTATCGAAATTGTTTTCTTTTTTTTTCATGATGTTCACACGCATTTAAATTTATTGGAAAATTGTTGAGGTGTCCTTTCCATTGCTATATCGTATGGTGCGATTTAACCAAAACTAAGTTCCACAATTATATAAAATGTGAGAAATCGATATTTAAAAACTTCCTTCAGCTCAATTATTATTTAATTGCCATAACTATTGTTTGATTTTGGCAGATCTTGATGGGTTTTATATATATTAGTGGATACATATAGGTTTTTAGGTACGCAAAATCTATTTCTGGTAACCATTTTTTAGTAAAATGTACGCCAGATAGCCCTACAGTACAAAATTCATGATTTTCGAATATATATGTTCTTAAACACCTATAAAAAAAAGGTTTTTTTCATGGTACTCGTTTTGATTAAACCATATCATACGATATACCAAAAGAAAGAATAGCTCAATACTTTTCCAATGAGCTTTAATGCATGTTAATACCAGGAAAAATATATTTTTATAGGTGTTCAAAAAAAACATTTTATAGTTTTTAAGAGTGCCCTTACTTTTGAGTAGGTGTCCAACTCACTTTTTTTCTACATATAAAATCGATCCGGCTTAATGTGTAGTCTAAAGGAATAAAATATGCCAGAATCAACCAGAATCGATTTGAAATATACCTTTGGGGTTTTCAATTATTTCATAAGACGTGTTTGCTTTTAATGTGACTCACTTCGATTGAATGCTATTTTGCTTGGTACTACGATAACGTTTGGGGGGGGGGGGGGGGGGGTGTCTAAGCCCCGAAATCCCTTTAATCAGGTTTAATCCCGCAATACTTTGGTTGCGCGAATGATTACAACATATTGTTTTCAATATTGTTGATATATGGGAGGTGGGCATGTTAGTAGCGGATGACGACCATCTTATTTTTAGTGGTATGGTGAACGTGGCATGAATGTTAAGTATGTGGCTTTACATGCCCGGAGTCCAAGATCGAATCGCACTCGCGGCAAAGTTTTTTGTTTTCAGAGAGTAAATAATGCCATTTTAAGCTAATGAACAAGAACTTTAGCCATTCGGAGTCGTCATAAAACATGTAGGTTCAGTTCTCGGTTAATTGTGTAACTTTTGCAAAACTTATTTGAAAAACCGTCAATTTTGATTCAGTGTAAATCAACATTTACAAATTCCTTGGAGTGGAGTCTAAAAATTAAAAAATTCTTTGCGTTATTGTTAAATTGTGAATTCTTTGCACAAAATATTATTGTACACATATTTATCTGACATAGTCCTGACAGACAACTACAAAATACTTCAAATGAAGCCTCAAAAAAAAAAAACAAAATAAAAACAAAAATACAATAAAAAGAACATACTAAAAACTAGTGCATGGAATTTAATACCGCGTCAGGATATCGATTACATTGATGTGCGAGCGAAACTATTCAATTATTATTTTTTCTCATTTTATTCTTTATATATAATAATTATCATAGCTAACTTAGCTGCTGTTGTTCATAGTTTATAAATTTCTATGAGCAGCTATTTTTTATGCACTGTGTTCTGCACATTTTTCAGGGTTTCGATGATATCGATTGCAATTCCAGTTATTATTGACAATAGTAGTGGTCGTTTGTGGAGAAAAAAGAACCAGCACTTATTATTGCGTTGAATGTGTATTTATTTATAAAAAAAAAAAAGTTTTATTAATATTTTTTTTTTCATTTTATAGAAAATTCTGTCAATTCTACCACAAAATGTTTGAATTCCAAAGAAGTTATAATAATATTTTGCCTGCATGTATCTGTGTGTGTTTATGTGGCAAGGCCATCTGTTGGCAACTGTGTAAAGGATCAGATTTCATATTGATGAGAATTGATGTAAAAAATTTCATAGACTCAGTTTTTTGGTTTTTTTTTCTATAACCTTGGGTTAAAGCTAGAAAAGATCAATTAAACAACAATGAGCGATGTTGGGAATTGATAGAGAAAGTACATTTTTGTAGTCAAATATTTTATAAATGTTGACTTTTCAAACTGTCAGAGATTATGAGAAAATTTGTGAAGAAAGGGTTAGAAAATTAATATTTAAGATATTGTGCAAAAAATTGTATTTTTGCCACTTCAATTCAGAGACAAAATTCGCAAACCGAAAAAAAGGGTTCAATTAGAAATTCACAAATTTCCGTTAACTACTTTACGCATACAGGCAACATTTTTGGGAGTTTGTATTTTTTTGTTTTTTCATTCTAACCTGAAATTTCACTTTTTAAAACCATCGAAACAATAATAAAAATCATTCCACCCTACAAGTCAAATGTCAAGACTTTTATCTTTAACCAATGAACCCTAAACGATCCTAAGAAATTTTTGTTAGTTAAATGATTTTTTTAAGCTGATCTTGAGAATTTCAAGAAAGTTGCTAAATATTTGTAATCAGCAAACAATGAGGTCTGAGGTCAAGGCCAATTAACGGTTGATATATAGTTAACCCTAAAAAATATCCGTTTTAATCAAGTTGATAATTTCTTGAATCATGAAAATTAATTTGTATGTATAATACCCAGATGCTTAAATGTTAAGAACAAAACATATGACTAAAAATTCGGAAGAATGAATGAGTGCATTTGTTTTTTTCTTATACATAATCTTAAATGTATCATATATAGCATGATGCCAAAAAAATAACTTTTTTTAACTTTAAGATACAAAGATGTACCTACACTCATTAAAGAAAGTATTAATTTAGCTTCATTTCGTAGTACTTCAAAATATCCTTGCATACAGGGTGCCTGATAACGAGATGTTTGAAAAAATCTCTTTTTTTTGGAAGTGTTGTGTTTTTAATCTTTTTATCCATTTTCCTCGTAGAAAATCAAACATTTTATAATTTTGTATTATTAAAAAGGATTTCTTCTTTACAGAATTATGCTCTACTCTGCAAGTTTTAAAATACAAATTATAAAAATAGCTGTTTTAAAAAATGCAAGAAAATTGCACTTTTATATTGAAAATGCCATGAATATATGCAGGAATCAGAAAGAGTCGTCTAAGCAACATTTGTTAAGCTAATGGATATCTTAATTTTCACCGAGTGGCTTTACGATATTTGCAATGGTTTTGCAGAAAAATGAGCTACAAAAAAAGTTCAGTACAAAAAAAGTCTGTTTTTGGCCCTTTTTCTGCATCAAATGCCAACCTAGCCGCTCAATGCCTACAAAAATTAATCATAAGTTAATTTTTATTGATGGATTTTTAAAAAATTCACCGAGTGGCTTTAAGTTTTTCCTTACCATCGTTGAGAAATTAACCTTAATATGAAGTAAGGTTTGGAAAAAAAAAATTAAAAACAACTAGAAAAACAATTGTTTTTTGCTCAACATTAGGCAAAGAGTAGAATCAAAGTTGGATTAAATGTTGTTTTAGGCCCATGGGGACAACGCTCAATGTGCATATTTATGTTTACGTGATCAAATGAAATCTTACGTGGAATTTAAATTTCTTATATTGTATGTTTTTAAATTCAGTTTTTAAACCGTTTAAATACAGTTACGTAAGTTATATAAAGATGCTTTAATTTTGGCTTAAGATTAAACAATAAAAACATATTTAAGTAGACTACTTGATGATGTCTATTCATTTTTTAATAACATCAACTGAAGGATATTTTTGCAATGACAAAAAGAAATGAGGATATGTCTCATAACAAGGAAATATATACTAGGTGTCAACAAATCAAGTGACGTTCAAATAAATTTACACAAAATATCTTAGATTTGGTAGAAAATGACTTAACAAACATTAAATTGAAAGAGGGCACAAAATTGGTGAGAAAATACTTTAACTGCAATGTAAAATGGAATGTACTGGAATGCATGAAACGTTTAGCTGAAAATGAAGATGCAACTCTTAAAAAAGACGTGTGAAAGCAAGAAATTTTTTTAAAGCTTTTAATGTGCAAAATCATAGCGTCTTATAAGAAAAACTTATAAATTTTCTTTGTTATACATAGATTTTTTTTTTAAAAACACCTAACTTAAACCTTTTTTCTTAAATATCTCTTTTGTTTTAAAATCATTTTTAACAAAAAGAACGTTGTTGAAAAGGTGATGAAATCGTCTTTTTGTTCATCAAATAAATTTAGTAGAAACAGCTTCAGAAGATGTCGCTTTTCTTATTTTTTTAAAAGGATCAGCATTTTTGACATCCAAAAGTCAGAATTGACATTTAAAATGTCTTACCAAAATATGGGCTTAACAGTAAATTTTCAACTTTTAGAATTTTTTTATACAAATTGGTTAGTTTAAATATTCAAATTGAGCGTTATCGAAAGTAACCTTTAAAAAGCTTCTAAATTACCACGAATAAAAATAACAGCCAAGTCCCTGAACAAACATTGCTACAACTATATATCTTCACCATCTTCAACAGTAAAAAAAAACTTTTTCTAAAAAAAGCTGTTTTGGCATCATGCTAATCATATATGATACATTTTTTGTTCAACAGCGAGTTCTAAAATATAAAAAAAAAATAAAATTTCGTAAAAATTCACTTGTCATCTGTTGAACATAAAACATAATTGAACATAAATATTAAGGACAAAATATATGATGAAAAATTTGCAAGAATAAATGAGTGAATTTTTTTGTTGGTATTCATCATCTCAAATGTATCATATGTGATACATTTTTTGTTCATTAGCGAGTTCTTAAATATATTAAAAAAAAAAACCAAAAATATTTTTGTTTTGCCAAAAAAATCACTTGTCATCTGTTGAACATAAAACCTCTCGCTCTACACTTCAAAAAGCTACATTAAAAAGAAAAGGGAAAACACACAGCACACAGGTAGAAAATATTCAACCAGCAATAAGTTTAGGGCGTTGTCATAGAAATATTACGCATAAAAAATAAGCGTGCTCCGTGAAGTGATGCTAGGCAAGTGATGCCTGCAAATATGTTAACTGCACAAAATTCTGGCCAGAAGAGCAAAAACGTAGCAACTCAAGTACGTGAAAATTTAATTATTTACTTTACTTTTACTATGGCAACAGTTGCAATGGCACGTGTACTGTGAGCAGCACCACCCGCTCACTTAACAGGCGAACTGTTTGACTGAATACACCTCAGTAAGTGTGTCAGCTGTCACTTGGGATAACATCAAAAATAACACCGTTAGAATTAACAAAACCCTAAACATGCCATTAGTAAAGTCAGTGAGCTCAGATTTTTATGCACACGTGTCGTTTTCTAGCTACATGCAGTCAATGTCTTCAACCCAACAACCACCCAAAATGAACATTTCAAGCTGTTGCTTTACCCATCAATGTTGGCCTTGAGATCAATGCACTTTTTAATTAATTCACTTATAAAGCTCATTATTATTTTGCCAGTTGACTGGCATGTGATTCGGCTAAAGCGAATGGTAAGCTAACAGTTGGGTGACCTTTAGATACAAATTGGTGTGATGTGATTTCAAAATAGAAGCCGACCATTTTTACAAAGGGTTAAATTAATGGTACATTTTCGTTTATAATTTGATAATTTCTTAAATTTATTCGTTAAAGTTTTTAAAATTTTAATCTTTTCATGACATGTTGAATCTATTTTCCTACTATAATTTATAATATTTCAAGTTCTTAAACTTATGCTCAGTTAAAGTTGTCCCACAAGTCATTCCGGCTGAATCAAAAGAGAATGTTTTGAGTATGCTCTCGCCACGTGCCTCTGTTTCGAACGCGCTTTCTCGAATTTGTTTCAATAAGTGCGATTAGGGCTTCCTCGGTCAATCTCTAGTCAATCCATTGGCTTTCGACTTAAGGGGGGACATGACATTGGCCGTTTTTTAAATCGGTTTTTTTAGAATTTTGTAATTTATAAATTTTAGTAATTCTTAAGATTCTAAGAAAAAAACTTTCATGGAAAAATTCTTACGTGTTCAAAAGTTACAGC
Source organism: Tetanocera ferruginea (assembly GCA_958299015.1). Taxonomy (NCBI): domain Eukaryota; kingdom Metazoa; phylum Arthropoda; class Insecta; order Diptera; family Sciomyzidae; genus Tetanocera; species Tetanocera ferruginea. Next base: position 15,258,289 of record OY282641.1, on the reverse strand, counting down.
CGGATTAGTGAGAGCGCATTTTTATTATACCCTAACCTGAAAGGTCAGGGAATATTAACTTTGTGCAAACGTTTGTAACGCATAGAACGAAGCGAGTCCGGTATAGAAAAGTATATATATTCTTGATCAGCGTCACCATGTGAGTCGAGCTATCCATGTCCGTCCGTCCGTCCGTCCGTCCGTCTGTTCGTCTGTGTGTTGTCCGTATACACAGGATAAGCAGAAGGAGTTGAGATAATTGGATGAAACTTGGTACATATAGTCACATGAACCCAAGGATCTGCACTATTGAATATTTTTGGAATCCGCCCACGGACACGCCTACCTCCCATACAACTCAAAAATTTAAAACTGCATAACTCAGCTCATAATAAGTCTACAACAATAAAATTTGGAACGTAAGTGTTTTATATCAACACAAAGATGTTTTCGAAAAATGAACGTCATCCGCTCACGGACACGCCCACCTCCCATACAACCCAAAAATTGAAAACAGAATAAATAAATCTCTGTTCAACCTACAGAGCTAAAATTTGACACATATGTTTTTTTTAACAAAACAAAGATGGTTTTTAAAAATGGATATCATCCGCCCACGGACACGCCTACCTCCCATACAACGAAAATTGAAAACTGCATAACTCAGCTCATAATAAGCCTACAACAATAAAATTTGGTGTGTATGTGTTTATAAAAACACAAAGATGCTTTCGAAAAATGGACGTCATCCGCCTACAGACACGCCTACCTCCCATACAACCCAAAAAGTTTAAAACTCAATAAATAAGGTTATGTTTGTCATAGAGAAATTATATTTGGTAAGTATGTGTTTTATACAAAAACTAAAGGTGCGTTCAAAAATTGGGAGTAATCCGTCCATGAACTCGTCCATCTCCCATAGCGAAAGCACAATAAAGGCATAAACTGTGAGCTACAGGAATAAAACTTGGTGTGTGTAAATTTTTCATCAACATTTAAATGCATATAAAATATAGGCTTCATGCGCCCACGGACACGCCCATTAATAATAAAAATTTTTTTGTTTTTGAAAAGTGGGTTAAGGGTATTTCATAGTCGGCCTAGACCGACTTTAGACTTTCTTTACTTGTTTTTCTTTGCATTTTTCTTTGTTCACAAACTTTGAACGCGTTTATCTCGAAACCATATTTTTTCGTACTGCTTGCGGCACTAGCGGGTTCATTTTTTGACGAATTTTTTTTTTGTGTTTTTTAAACTTGATTCGCTATCGTATGACATGAGCTTTTTTGAAATTTTTTTTTTAATTTTTTATGAATTTCTAAAGTCAATATTCTTTCGAAAAAACATACTTTCAAATTTGGAACATCACCAAAAATTGAAAAAAAAAATTTTAAAAAAAGCTTCTATCATACAATAACCAATTTTGTTAAGATTTAAATAAGTAATTTTTTTCCAGATCAGACAATTTTTGCGACTCCCAGCGCTGCAAGCACGACGCCCCGTTTTTTTCTCTGCCTGCAGTTTGGAGCTCTTTAAAACCATGTTGGAGTAAAAAATAAATTTTTTTGAATTTTTTTGTTATAATTTGTTTAATTCTCTACAATAATAAATAATTTATTATTATAATTTGTTATTATAATAATAAAAAATAATAATTTTGGAAAAATATTTGTTTTTGACTGAGTTATGAATTGTTAAAAAAAGGTCTGTTTTCTTTGCCGCTAATGTTATGTCCCACCTTAAACACCTGTTTCGATGGAGCTTCTTCATCCATACCATAGACATGAACAGAGGCGTTCTCTTAGGGTGGGCGGAGGGGCGGTCCCCCCGCGTACCACAATTTTAGTGGTGACACCATTTCGATATTTTTTTTTATTTCTGAAACAATCAAAAAAAGTGAAAAAATATTTTGCGTGAAAAAATGTGTCTCATTTCTTTAATTGCTGTTTAAAATTTAAAATTCTGATTGCATGTCTAAACAATGAGTAGAAAATATTGCGGAAACGTTTTCAAAGTTTTTCAAAGCTAAAAGTAATTAAGACTAATTTAAGGTCTTCAAAGGGAGAACAAGAGTTTCCGATCTTGCTATTTTAACATTGAAAACTTGCTTGCAAGTATTATTGATTTCGATGATTCAAATTTTGCAGCTCAAAAATTTATAAAAGCCACTTTTTAAGACAGCGCACAATGCATCGAAATGGCACAAAAATAGAAAAAATGTTGTTTTGTTTTTTTGAAAAGTTCTGAGAATTAAACCATAATATTTAGCTATAAAAAATTTAAATGATTTTTTGAAACAATCAAAAAAATTTCTGAGTATTGAAACATAATATTTAGCTATAAAAAATTTAAAAGATTTTTTTGAAATATTTCTTACAATAAACAAATGGGATCCTTTAATACTACTCCTTGTAAATTATTATTAAATTGGCAAATAAAAATTGAATTGAATTAAAAAAAAAATAAAAAAACTAGTTCGACTCGGCCGAAGTTAAAATACCCCCACGACTGATTCTTAAGGGTTAAATAATCTTAAATTAGAGAGCTTTTTGTATGAGATTTTAGAAGATTTTGTTATTTAGATTACGATGTGTCTAAAATACAAACATATCAAATTGTTTTTCTGAAGCATAAATATAAGCCTTTTTATAAAATATTAAATTTTGGGGTTGTATAGGAGGTGGGCGTGTTAGTGGGTGGATGACGCCCATTTTTCTAACACACCTAAGTTTTGACATAGAACACACAAATACCGAGTTTCAGTTTTGTAACTTTAATATTAGTCTCTTTATAGAGTTTTCAATTTTGGGGTTGTATGGGAGGTGGGAGTGTTAGTGGGTGGATAACGCCCATTTCTCTAACACACCTAAGTTTTGACATAGAACACACAAATACCGAGTTTTAGTTTTGTAACTTTAATATTAGTCTCTTTATAGAGTTTTCAATTTTGGGGTTGTATGGGAGGTGGGCGTGGTTTTCATCCGATTTAGCTCATTCTCGAACTTGATCTCAGTTTTTAAGATAAAAGTTCAAATACCGAATTTCAGTACGATAGCTTCAAAATTACGGCTGTAATCGTGTCCACAGACAGACGGACAGACAGACAGACGGACAGACGGACAGACGGACAGACGGACAGACAGACGGACATGGCTAAATCAACTCAGGTGGTGATGCTGAGCAAGAATATATATACTTTTCTATACCTACCACGCCTCCTTATGGGCGTTACACACGTCGTGAAAAAATTTATATACCCCTTACGCAGTACGCGTGGGGGTATAAAAATTAATACTACTCTTTCTTATTTGAAGAAAATCAAGCAATTTAAAATTGAGCAAATGTTGTAAAAAATTTTGGTTTTTTTAACAAAAAGTAAAGAGAATTATTTTAAAATGTATTTTGCTAATGAAAGTAATTTTTTTGAGTAACTAACTATTGCTTGTAAAAAAATGTTCTTTACCTTAAAAAAACACATTTAAAGTCAAAAGCTTTAACAAAAAAAAAAAAAGGAGTTGATTATTGGATTTTTGAGAAATCTTCTGTAATTTTATTTAAAGTTAATACTTTTGATTTTAAAAATATTATTTGTAGTTTTTTATAAACAAGAAAGATTTGCAAATTTAAAAAAGTGATTTTTTACAAAAAAATGTAAATTGTGCATGGAAAAATATTAAAAATTTATCAAACATCAAAAGTGAATTACAAAAAAGATTCTCTGATTTTAGTGAAACTTTTTCGTAATTTGATTTTTAATATTAACTTTTTTATTTCCAAAATATTATGCAACTTTTTATGGATAACTTGTTTATCCAGGTTTAAAAAAGTGACTTTTAGTGAAAAATTATAATTTTTGTATAAAAAAATAATCAAAATTTTGCAAATTTCAAAAGGGAATTAAAAAAAAGGATTCTTTAATTTTGTCGTGAATCTCACGAAGACGTTAGTAGCGCATGAAAATTAGTAGTGATATGAGTGATAAATAAAAGTTACCATTTTTATTTTTCTATTGTAAAAAAAAAAAACCAAATTGGCCATTTCAGCCCTTGAAAGGACTTTGATCGAGCTTCTTATGATCTATTGTTTTGTGTGTGTTATGAAATGTTTGCACACAATTGACTGAGAACTGGACCTGTTTTATACACGTTTTATGTCGGACTCGGACGGCTAAAGTTCATCTTCTCAAGAAGCTTAACATGGCATTATTTACTCTCTGAGGTTTGCCATTGTCTGCAGAGAGGTTGTGACCGATCAGAAACAATTTTTTTATTGAAATAACTTTTCGCCGCGACTGGGGATCGAACTCGAGCTCCGAGCGTGCTAAGCCACACACTTAACCTGCACGCCACGGTCAACACATTTATCTATTGTAAATACCATAAAATGTGTCTAAGATTGAATTTTTTAAAACAAATAACATAGGTGCTTGAGTGGTACCTTTAACGTCTTACAAAATCATATACAAATTTAATATAGGTCCAAGGAAGGTACCCCTAAATTCTTATCAATTTCTACTGTTTTCAGAAATTCCTTCTGAACAAATTTTATTAAGTTCGGCCAACTTTTAGCCCTCGCTTACTAAATAATGTAATAAATTAATATAGGTCCAAGGAAGTTACCCCTAGTAACTGCCCGATTTCAACCAATTTTTGCAATTTTGCTTAATAAGCTTAAATCAACCAAGCATACTAAATTTCATAATCATCGGAGCACTCCTTTTGTTTTTGTACCAATTTTGTATGAGATGAATACACTGTGCAGCGCCATTAAGGGCGGATTAGAGTTTGTTCAGTAAAAAAAGCATATTTCAACAATTTTTTTATGACATATGAGGTTTTGTTTAATAATAAAAAATTGTTGCAAATTTTTCTTGAAAAGCGTTCATGAACTCGAAAAACTTGACAATTGGAGAATAAAAGCTTTGAGAGAGAAAAAGTAGCTTCAAGTTTTTGCAAGTAAAATTTTTTATTTGCAAGAATTTTCAGCTGCTGAAAAAATTATTTGTCAAAAAACAAACAAAAAATTATACAAAATTTTTCCTGATTTCGAATAAGCCGTTGAATCAGCTACTTACTTGCAAGTTTCTTCAAGTTTTCCGTTCACATATTTTTCTGCTATTTTTCTCTTTAAAAGCTCACCAGTCGTAGAATTCTCAAATGCTTTAACGAAAATACGAAATCGTTATGGTTAACTAACGACGGTTGTAGCTTGCAATAACGAATGTTGTATTCTTATATATGAATTCATGATTTGAATAGTATTTCTTGCGCAAGTTTAAAATTGATCTTAGTTTATGGTCGATTTAGTTTGCTCTTAAGCGTAAGCAATCTTCTGGTTAGTTTATATTTAATTAAGTTCATGAATATTTACGGCATTGCACTCTTGAGATGCCTTCTTTGTGTCTAAGGATAAGAATATCTTCTTTGTGTTTTTCCTTTACCGACTTCGCGTTTAAACCAGACATATATGTATGTATATATAAAGTATATATTTAAAATAACAATTTCCATAAAAGATCAAGCGTAAAATGACATGGCAAGCGTAAAAAAATATGTACAATTTTAAAATTTAACGTGCTTGCAACATTCTTACATCTCTGTTAACCTTTGACATCTAACAATCTCAACGTTGTGGTTCAATAACTTCTGGGAACAAGCAAAAATTTAAAAAAAAAACAAAATAATCACGTTAACTTGACCTCATTGTTTGCTGATTAATATTTATTATATAAAATATTTCCTTTTTCATCTCATAATTGGTATGTCTGAGAAATGCCTTTGTGACCTAGTCTGGGCTTAACTGTTAAGAAGGCAAAAATTAAGATTTTAATTAGCAAACAATGGATGAAAATATTTTGCAAAAAAGTGTAATACACATTTTTTTATAATTTAAAAAGACTTTTTTACCCCAAATCAATGAACCAGAAAAATTACAAGACGACAAATTGCACACAATAGGTCACAGAGAATAATTTTTTAATATAAGAAACAGGGAAAAGTGAAATTCTAAAATTGAAAATTAGGGTGAAGTTTTCACCTTAAATCATATGAAAGCATGTCAATGTTGCTCAGAAAATATGCTGAGCAATTGAGAACTAGACGTTTCTTGAAGGGTTGAAGTGCCAAGTGACAAAAACAAAACATATAAATATGAAATGTCTTGTAAATCTAAATTCTCTAAACATATTTTTAGAATCACAAAACTAGAAGTGCTATACAGTAAACAGAACATATCGATAAAATTTGTAACTTTCATTTTTAACACACACATTTGCGAAATTTTTAACGATTTGAAAAACGTTCTGTAGAATTTGGAAAATTTAGCTATACCAAACGGAATAGGTTCCTATTGAACAAATTTTAAAATCACTTTTTGATAGACGAGGTCCTAAAATCTAAGTGGGTCCTAAAAGCCCACTTTTTCGAAATCCAAGATCAGATATTTCTTTAATCGAATAAACGATATTCGAAATTATGTAAATATAAAAATATTTTCGAAATCCAAGATCAGATATTTCTTTAATCGAATAAACGATATTCGAAATTATGTAAATATTTTTATAGATCAGATATTTTTTTAATCGAATCAACGATATTCGAAATTATGTAAATATTTTTATATTAACATAATTTCGAATATCGTTTATTCGATCAAAGAAATATCTGATCTTGGATTTCGAAAAAGTGGACTTAAATATGTTATGGTTGGTTTGAGTGGGGATAAGCTACAGACAGTATCCAATTGGCTTTATTCAGCCGTTTTGATGACACAACCTCTAATTCACGTGCGTTATAGGGTCTGTGGCAGAATGAATGAGGCATGCTTTCTCAGAACCATTCAGTTTGGTTAAGAGCTATGAGTATATCGTTGATTCTTATAGTTGAAAGTTCCTGTAGGTTGTTCAAGAAGGGCTTTCACTGCGTACTTAGTCTACATCTTGATAGCGCTCCACAAACAGACAGAAAGTGTCTGAAAGTGGTCGTAAAAGCCATGACATGCCTTGAAAGGAATACCAAATCTTTCAGCGTAAACATAAATGTAGCAATTACTTGTACTGATTGCCGTTACTCTAGCTAAATATATCAGCCCGTAATCTCAATAGCAGTTTGCGAGTTCTGCTTGGTTGTATGTAGGCCACCTGTTCCTGGTTCTAGCACAGGTTATTATTATAAATTTCTCCATCTGCTATTAGCTAAATCAAAGTAGTGCAGGAACACTGTTCTCCTAACCGCGTTTAGAGAAACCAAAACTTTTCGCGATGTTAACATCTCAGTACCATAAAAGTTTCTGTGGCCGGGAAAACAATTAATGATTATTCACGTTGACGACTCAGCCGGGCCAGTTCTTTTTTACACTGATTTACTAGCTAGGATTTCGACTATACAGCAGCTTTCACTTTGATGGCTGATTGACTACACTATGCACCAAAATCAGAAAAAAATTTCTAAACACGGCATTTCACTATTTTTTCTAATATATTTTGGGTCTCTTAACACGAAAATTGCAAAAAAATATTTTTATGGTAACGTTGTTTTTTAAAAAAATTTTAAATGTTTTTCTTACTTTTTCAAATAAAGTCGCATATATTGAAATATATCTTATATGCTACTTATTCCATTTTTATAATGAAGCAAATATTTGAGTCTTATATGGACACTTACCAACATCTCCCTTCGTGAGGGTTCGTCACATCTATTTTTACAAAATGTGAGTCAAGAAGTTGTTACAACGACTCCTTTGAAGATTCTGTCCATGTACCATCCTCCTTTTTTATAGAATATTTTAAACTTAAAATATTTAATTTTAATTTTTTCTCGCTAAGCCTTTCGCTTCTGGATCGCAGTGGAGATTATGAAGAAATAGAGAAAGATAGAGAAAATTGAAGAAATTATCGTAAGTATTTTTGCGTCTTTGGGTTGTTTAAGACTTTTCGGGTGGAAATGCATATTTTTTCGAATTTGTTTTGAAAACATGGTGAAAGTTTCACATAATAAAGTATCTTTCCATCTACAGCCTTCGAAAAAGGGTGTTTACAATTCCTCATCGCAGGTTCTTTGGAAATACAAAAATTAGTAAGATTAAGTAAAAGAATAAGTTGCCTACCGACACTTACCCTCCACCCCCCCTTGGCATCACTTTTAAAATTTTAATTTTAAATATTTTGTGCTCGAGAATGCCAAAAGCACAAATTTTCTTAAATAAATAAAAATTATCTAAGTCTAAAGCCGTTATAGCCCGCTATGGAATACACTTCACCTTCTATATTATAATCTCTTAGTATTATGCCTCCTTTAATATTAAGGTATAGATTACAGTATTACTAAAAATACTTGTTATTTTTTTATAAAACCTTTAAAAAAAAAGGTTCAACTGCTAAAAAAAGGACCGAGAACTGGACCTACATGTTTTATGCCGATTCCGAATGGATAAAGTTCATGTTCTTAAGACGCTTTACATGGCATTATTTACTCTCAGCGGTTTGCCATTTCCTGCAGAAAGGTGGTGACCGATCAGAAAATTTTTTTGTTGAAAAAACTTTGCCGCGAATGGGAATCGATCTCGGGCTCCGAGCATGAAAAGCTACATACTTAATCTGTATGCCACGGTCACCACACTAATTCTTTTCCCACCGCACCAATTCTTATCTCCATCTCAAATATAAACCTCCTTATAGAGTTTCTACAAAAGTGGGCTGTATGGGGTAGTTGAACGTTGTTTTGGGCAGATCACAGCCATTTTTCGTACACATGTTCGTTTTGATAAAACATACAAATATATCTCTGTAGGTTATATGTTCACATTTTTATAGTGTTCTTAACATTGTGGGTTGTATGGGAGGTGGGCGTGTTTAAAGGCAGGTAACGCTCAATTTTTGTACTCATCTTAGATTTGATTTAAAAGACACACTTACCAAGTTTTACTTGTCTAATGCCATGTTTTATCTCAAATACAAATTTCTTCATAGTAGCCTTGATTTTTTGATGGCACGGACAGTTTATTAACTTAGTTTCAAGACAAAATAAATTCAGCTAAAATTTGGTAAAGACTTTGTAAGAAAATCAAAAATGCAATTTTGAGTTTTTGTTTTTTTACAACAAAAATAATTTTTACCCCATATTTTAAGAATAAATCAAATTTTATGGTATTTTTTTAAAAGGAATAATTTAAATATAAACAAACAAAAAACGATATTATTTTCAAAAGATTTTTAAGTTAATTGATAAGACTTAAATACAAAAAAGAAATAAATAAAATTTATTCACAGATGGCGGAGATATTTGCTTCAGAATTTAGAACATTCAATTGGAGACAGTTTTTTTCTCTCTCTTGGCATTTGGTTGAAACACACGCTAAATAACTAACGACAATATTAAGAAAATTCATTAAAAATACTTTTGGTTAGAACTTTGCTGTAATTTTTAACACATTTAAAAGAAAATTTAACAAACTTTTAGAAAAAATGAAAAAATTGAAAAACCGTAAAAATCCGACCAAGATATTCACATGGAAAATAAAATTTTTGAGTTCAAAACATATTTTTTTACAAATTTAACAATTGATTAATGCATAAAACTCAATTTTTTTAAGAAATTGTTACTTTTGAAAAAAATTCAAATTCGAGCAACTTAAGAACTTTTCCTCCAACCAACCAAATTCATATCAATCAAAGAGCAGATTTTTTCTCAAAAATTTAATTTCTCTCTTAGAAGGTTGGGAACCCCCATTATCAGATATATCATTTATATATACATTCTGCACATCTGGGCAACAAAAACTTTCGAATGATATAAGTTTCATTTATTTTTAATTAATACCAAAAAAGCGTACGACAAACTTTAATGTTCATAAGATATTAGATACATAGATGAAAAATTTGAATAAGTCTCTTGATAGAGTTTTGATTTTGGGATTGTTTGAAAGGTAGGCGTAGGTTTATTTATACTCTAAGGTAGATGAATTTATACCCAAAGTAATAAAAAAATGCTTCGAAAAAAAAAAAAAAATTGAAAATGACCAACATTTGAGAAAAATCCATTATAAAAAAATACCGAATAGTTCGTGTCAACAGAAAAAAACGACTAGTGTTGAGAAAAATTATTTTAAACATTTCAGCCTTTCAGCGACCGCTTGAAGAAGCGAGAATTAACGTGTTATTTTCAGAGATTGTTGTTCAAATCTCTCAGAAAAGTTCTTGAAAGTAAAAATCTAAAATTCCCAATAAACCAAATGGGAAATAATGTACTAAAGCCATTAAACTGAAGTCAGGGATATATTAAAAATTAATATTTTTGCCAAACTTCACAATTTCACTACCCATGATATGATTAAAGAATGCCTCATCCATTTAATAAATATCATTATAATGCATCGATCAAAACACTTTCGAACGATAAGCTTGCCACCTTCATCAACTACTTGAAGTTTTGGGGCAATCAGCCCTTTTACCCCGGCACACTCTACACGCACACACACACACACACACATATATAATCAACTTGAATTAAGATTTTTAAGCTGATAAATGCGATAAAATGCTACTTCAGCTGTCAAGTCAACAAAATAAGTGTTAATTTGATCCCCTGAGAGTCGTCTGTGTGGGCTGGTTCATCTCTGCTCGGTAATAAAGTGTTAATAATTGTGACAAAAAAGTAGCTGGAGTAGCAAGCGTAGAAGAACAAGAGGACAACAAAAACAAAAAAACAAACAAATGAGGGTGTTGCTGCCAGCTTTTATTATATAGCATGCGACAAAATAATGATATGATTGAATTTTACGCAAGCCGAATAAATGAAAAAAGTGTGGAAAGCGTAGAACCGCCCCCCCAAAAAAAACAAACCCTGCATAGCAAAAACAAGATGCTATGAATTTAGAAAAATTCCTGCTTGGGGTGGTAAAAAATTGGCTACAATTTCACTTTCACAAGTTTTGTGTTTTTTTTTTCTCTCCATTCTTATATGTATGTTTGCGGCTGGGGTTTGAATATATTCGAAAAACCATATTCCGGTACACAGAACAACAACAACAACAAAAACAAAAAAAAAAACAAAAACCGGGCGGTTTAAATTTCACGGAAGTTTTGTACGCTAGAGAATTAAACTTGAAACATATGATTTGTGCTTTGTTATTATTAATGTTGTTGTTGTTGTTGTTGTTGTTGTTGTTGTTTTTCGGCAGCTCATGTTGTTTTTGTATTATTATTAATAAACCCGTTGCTGCATGTTGTTGTTGTTGTTGTTGTTGTTGAATTTAATACAATTTGTCAGCTTTTCCTGACTGTGTGTTGCGGGTGTTTTTATAGTGTTTGTTAAGGAAACCTCAAATTAAATATATGATTAAATTATTTTGATATACCTACCTACATAGCAATAACCAAAATTCCATTTGAAAAACCCTTATCAGAGATGTTGTTTCAAAGATTTCTTTGATAAGGGTTAAAAAGTTAGCTGAGTGAGTTGGGAAAAGATTAGAATTATGGTATGTAAGGCAACTGTATTTAGAAAAAAAACAGTTGAACTTTGCAAACACTGGAGTTCTATAACAGCTAGCAAAACCTGGTTGATGGATGTAAAATTTATGTTTTATATAATTCGTTAGCATATTACTACTCAAGGAAAATTGGTAGGTTTGTCCTTGGTAGCATATGTGGTATAAGTTTCTTTATGATTTTTTGGTTCTTTATGGTATTTATGTCTCTTGGAGTTCCAATTCTGGGTATTGCTCTAACATTATAAATTTTTCCTTAAATAATTTTGACTCTATATCAAGAACAGTTTCTTTAATATGATATTGTTTTAAAAAATTAGGTTTGAGTTTTTACGAGTTTTAAGTCCGCAACCCTTTTATCATCATATTTGGTAATATATTTATTTTCCTAGCCGCTTTTTTCTGTACTCTCATTTTTAGGATTTTATTTTTTCTTCCCGACTGAATGATAACATCTTCAAAATCTCTTCCATTCATAGTCAATTCGTCCATGAATGGTGACTTTTTTCATGTACGAATGCCCGTTTCGAAATATGTAAGGGCGATGACACCTGTATCTGAATTTTGATCACCAATCCACACAAGAGTTTGGAGCATCAACCAATTTTTATTTTGTCCTAAACAGTTGAAGAGTTGGAGAATTACAACATTATTCGCGTCGAGTCTTCAATTGTCTGTCCAAAATGTAAAACCAAAAATAAGTAGTATTTTACAATGACTTGATATCGAAAACACTCATTTTTTGATTTTTATTTTTTTGGTCAGATATAAAAATCATTTCTATATGCTTCCAAACCAAAATCTAAAAAAAAATGTCTTTAAAAAGAAGACGTGTTCAGTCAATTTTTATATCTGAGCAAAAATCTAAACAAAAAATCTAAATTATGATTTTCATTAGTGAGTGAAATAAAAGATATGTTTAAAAATATAATAAAAGTATATTACTTAGTGAAATAATAAAAAAAATTATTTTTATTTTTAGGCCAAAAAATATAAATAAAAAATGATTTTTGTTTTTGTATTTAAATAAAAATCAAAAAATAATGAAAAGAAAGTTTCATTTTTGATTTAAAAGAGCAAAAAATTAAAAATCATGACAAAAAAAATTAAAAACAATGATTTTTTCTTCATTTTTTGATATATCTCATAATGTTTAAACTTCGTCACATTTGCTTTGGCAGTTTCGAAATTATTCAAATCTGTACACTCAGAAAAATATCAACTGTAAAATTAACAGACGGACGCTGTTATTTGAAAACACTGTAGGATTGAATGATTTGTGTTTAAGTTAACAATTTTCTTTGTTAAATGAACGTTTCAAAGTATTTTTGTGCTGTTAAAATTATCTGTTGAAATATTTTTGTGTTTTTGTTGAATTGTCTATTTTTTCTAAGCAATAGCTTATAAAGTGTTTTGCTATATTTATATTATTGTTGCCAAGAGCTTAGTGGAAGTGTGCTAGACTGTCATGCGGGGGACGTGGGTTCAAGCCTTAGCTGTGTAAGGGTCAAAAAGTTATTTAATAATTGAAAAATAATAATTCTGTTTCATTAATTGTTTGGTTAAAAATAACCTTCGAAATAAGTTGCTTACAATCTTCAAAAAAATTGTATATTTAATCTTCTATTTAAAAAACCATTTTAGATTAAAAAAATGAACGAAATGAATGAAATTGAACCTAGGACAGCCGAGTACTGAACGCAAACAAACATAAACTCGGCCAAACATGAACTTTCAAAACAGTGGTAAAATTTCAATAAGTACGTTTTTATATGGGTTTTTGTTCTAAAGGCCAACAGTCAACCGACTGTTGATTTGAAAGTTTGATTTGTTGGATGGTATTTAACAGTTAAATCTGTTATTTCAACCCATTATTTGTTTGATAATACAGCATTTTTCCCTGAGTGTATGAAACTGTCAGATAACACTCAGAGCCAGAGCGGACGAACACTTCTTAGGATGATGAAAATATGTTAATTTTGTAGGCTGTACATGACAGCAATCTTCGATCAAAACAGTGTTGATGGGTGGTAAAATTTTAGATGAGCTGATTTTAAACAGTTAAAAGTACTTTTTTGACACCAAAGTACTATTTTCGACTTAAACGTATTATAAAAAAAGTTGCTTGAAACCCTTATTTGTGGAAGGATTTCTTATTACAATAACGAATAAACAAGACTAAAGCGCTCAGGAAAACATGCTCTTACCTGATCCACGTTATTTTTACCTGACCAATCTGGAGAGTCAATCTCATTTAATTAATCTAATCCATGCTATTGTAATCTGTTTGATTCTTAAAAAGAAGCATGTTTAAAAATGACGCATGCATTTTATTAACATTTTGCTAACATTCAATAACATGGCTTATTGGTTAGTCGATGGACTCTCATGCTATATCTATAGAAGTCCAGGTTCGATTCTTGTTTTGGGCTGTTTTGAAAACCAATAATTTTTTATTAGTAGCTTATTATGGCTATTACCATATTTTTTTAACATTTAGAAAAACAGGTCTAACTGACATAAAAATCATGTGGTTACCTTAAACTGATGATTGGAAAGAAAAAAAATTGATGTTATATATCGATATTGCAATATCTCAAACATCGATGCATCGATATCACGAATATATAATCGACGTTTTTAAATTTCATTTTTTATGAATGCTTTTACAAAGTATTTCACTACATTTTAAAATTTTCTCAAAACTCTTTTTGTTAATTTGAAAAAAAAGTTCTATGAAAGTTTGGAGTATTGTGATTATATTTGGAGTATTGTGATCATTAAGGTATCGGGTTTTGTTCAGGCGGGAGCAAATTTTTTCGACATTCATTGTGGAAGCTGTATTCGAGAAGGTAATAAATCTAAACGAAGAGAAATTTGAGCTGAAAACAATCCCATACCATTTAATTTTGGGAGTGATTCTGAGCTAAGCCATAATATGCTTGATATCATGCCCTAATGTGATTGTTTATTCACTTTGCACTTTTTTGCACTTTTGCACTTTTATACAAACAGGAACAAAACCAAGTGAGAACAACGTCATTCGGTTGCTCATGTTTTTGATGTTCAAAAACAACTACAACAATATTATTTTTTTTCAAACAAGCCCTAGATTACACCTATTTAGCACAAAATTGAGACATAAATTGACATAAATTGAGAACGTGAATAGCACGTTTTTGATATCTCAATGTTTTGAGATGGTTTTGAGCTCTATTGAGCTGATTTCAATTACGAACGCTTTGATCATAGCCCATTTTTTCTCTCCTATAAGTATTTTGAAATCAGTTGGACGTCTGCCAGTGGTTTTGATTTGAAAAAATAAATTTGTTCGTCAAAAACCGTGAATTTTTCGCCATAAATTCTTATCAAGACAAAATATCTACACAAAACTGTGTTGCAAATTAAAGGTCTCTAACCCCAACTTCAAATACACACCTTCGGTGTTTTGGAGACCAATAATTTGCAACCTAAGTTTGGGTAGGTATTTGCCAAGTTAAGTTACAGCAAAAAAGGAATGATTTTTAACAAAAAATTGTTTTTGTCACATCAAAACCGAAATTTTTTTGTATGTAGGATCTTCTTGAATTCAGCTTTCTCAATATATGTAAGTATCGAAAAAAATGTATTTTCGAGTCACCTTAACAATTGATCATGTACTTAATAGGGCCAGTGATTCTACATTGTTTTCTGTATTGATGACAATGTTAGACAATATCGATGTTTTTTGTTCGATAAACATCGAGAATCGATGTGAAGCTTTCGATGTCAGCAGCGATGCCATCATCGATGTTTTTTCCAACATCAAACATACCTAATGTATAGTAATACGATTCGATACGATACAATTTGATATTCCTAACCACAAAAATAACATTAAACTAACTGCAAGATAAGTTAAAAGCAATAATTTTGACATTACAAAAAAAAAATTGGAGGAGAAAAAGTACTGAATATTATAAAAACGTCAAAATTTAATAGCAGATCAATTGATCACCGTATGATCTGCAAACGATCAAAATGTTAAAGAGCGTAGAAATTGTTCATTGAACGTCGATGAAACGATTACGGTGTGACATTGGCTTTATGAATTCCTTCCATAGAAAGCATATATCCTTTCGATTGTTTTGGAGACTAGGCTAGAGACTCGAGACTTCGATTGTTTTGGAGACTATTTTATATTAAAAAAATTGTTGATTTCATTTTTTATTAAAAAACAAAATATTTTCGGTCTTATTCGTAAAAATATCTCAAAATAGATTTAAAATGTTCAATAGTTAATAGAGATAAAATTCTTTTTAAAATTTTGTTATTCATAAAAATAATGTCTCAACATTTTTTGTTATATTAGGAACACTTTCAATTTGCAGTGGGAACAGTAAGCCGGATCGATTTTGTATGGAGAAAAAAAAAGTCATCCGGACACCAACTCAAAAGTTAGAGGGAGTCTTAAAAACTATTTCTGCATCATTTTTTTTTTGGATCGGAGAAATCCCCATGGAGCGGTTTTGGTTCTCCTGAACCCTTTTCTTGGCCAAAAAATCAAATTTTTTGCCTATAACTTTTTTTTTCTTCAGAATGCATACCCAAGATCAGCAAAAAAGTTAAGATTGCGATAGTACACAAATATTGGTTAAAAAAAATTTTAAATTTGTTGTCCTTACAAACTCTTTTAAGACCTCAAAAAGTCGGTATTTCATCATTTTCGAAAATATGTTTCTTTTAAACACCTATAAAATATTTATTTTTCAAGCAATTCATATGCATTTATGCTTAGTGAAAAGATATTGAGCTCTTCTTGAAAAAATACTTCAAATTATTAAAAAAAAACATGAAAAAATGACAAAAACTTTCAAAATATTGAAAATAAAAATATAAAGTGACACATTTTTCAGAGCAAAACATAAATAAGAACATTTTGACTCCTTAAATGTCAAAATATAATAAAATTGTGACAAATAAACAAAACAAGATTGATTTTGTCAAATTCACAAACCATTTTTGACACTGTTCCCTAAGCCGGATCGAAATTTAGATATCACCGGACACCAACTCAAAAGTTACAGGGACTCTTAAAAACTCTTTCTGCATCATTTTTTTTTGGATCGGAGAAATCCCCATGGAGCGGTTTGCTCCATTGAAAAGATAATGCTCTGAAAAAATTGTCAATTATTATTTTTATTTTCAATATTTTGAAATTTTTTGCAATGTTTTCATATTTTTTGAATTAGTTTGAAGCATTTTTGACAATATTTGTGCTCAGATGAGAGTAAAAATTTTAGAAATGCTTTATCAAGGGTTTAGTGAAGGTTTCTCATTTATCAAGCCTTTATAAGAGGTTTTTGTCATAATTGGACGTTTATGAATAATGCTTTTGGTGTTTTTCTTATAAAGGCTTTATAAAAACCTCATACATTTTTATGAATACAGCCGTTAATCTTTTATTTAAAAACAAAATATTAAAAAAAAAAATTATTTTTGGTCTTGTCGGTCAGTTTAGTACTAGACACAAACTTAAGACACTTGGCTAAACTTGAACTTCCAAAACAGTTATAAAATTTCAATAAATACATACGTACTTATACTTGTGGTAACCGTGGTTATGCAGGTTAAGTGTGTGGCTTAGCTTGCTCAGAGCCCGAGTTCGATCACCAGTCGCGGCGAAAATTTTTCAATAAAAAATTGTTTCTGATCGGTCACCACCTCTCTGCAGACAATGGCAAACCACAGAGAGTAAATAATGCCATGTAAAGCTTCTTGAGAACATGAGCCGTTCGGAGTCGGCATAAAACATGAAGGTCCATTTCTCGGTTAATTGTGTGCAAACATTTAATAACCACAGAACACAATTGATCATAAGAAGCTTTCAAGGTCTGAAATGGCCAATTTGTTTTTTTTTTTTTTAATTATACGTGTTGTTTGTTCTATAGACCAGCAATCAGCCTACTGTTGATTTGAATTTTTGATTTGTTGGATGGTATTTAACAGTGAAATCTGTTATTTCAACCCATGAATTGTTTGATATAACAGCATTTTTTCCCTGAGTCTATATATTATCTATATATTATATCTGCTAAAAATTAGCAGAAACCACTTCAAAGTTACAAATAAGAGACTTCTTTCGCAAGAAATATGACAATTATATTTTCATATTTCTAAACATTCTCCTTTAGTTGGTTCAGTGGGTATTGTTGATTCTAATTTGTTGTTTTTTTTTTTTTTTGCCTCCTGATATTGCTGCAAGTGTTGAACGTCAGCCTTAAGCACGTTAAGCTCAAGTCAGCTATTGTTTTACGTTTTTGATCTGCGACTCTTTGTATTTTAAATGCAATTAAAATGGAATAAAATTATTTTAATTTTTTTTTTTTTTTCTAAATTCTTCTAGTCTTATCATTAAATGCTGTATGCATTCTAATGTTGCTCATAACAAATATTGCTGAATTTTATTTGAATGACAGACAATCTCACTTCCGCCTTCTAATGCTGTCGACTCAAATGGAACAAATTTTTATTGCTTTTTAAATAAGCTGTTTGTGTTGAATACATTTTAATTAATTTCGTTTTAAATTTTTTTTTTTTTGTATTTTCCTTATTATTGCAACTCTGACCCAATTTCATGCGGAGTGAGTAACAGAATTCGCAATTCATGTCAGTGAAAAATTTGCTGTTGCTTCATTATTTTTTTTTTCCGTTTTTTTTTTATTTATTTGCTTGCACAGCAAATAGCTGGGAAATGTTGTTTAATAATAAAACTTTTTCATGAATTAATATTTTGGCAATTTTGCCGGCTTGTTGAACAAGCAACAACAATTACATAAATAATGCTGAAAAAACAATTTTTGTTTTTTCGATATTTTTGTTTGCCATATTTAAAAAATTTGTATGCGTCACAACACTAAAAAATGAACTGAAATAAAAAAAAAATTACATAAAAATATATTATATATTTAACTAGTTAAAAACTGTCAAGTTAAAATTAACAATTAAATTAACTTTATAAAATTAAGTTGCTAGATTGTACTAGATTATTTAAGTATATATTTGGGTTTTTATCGATGCTTTAACCGATTTAGTTATAAGCAATTTTCCCATTGTTTTAAAATGCCTTTTTTACATAAAAAGCTTAATAACTTGGTTTTTATTCATATCGTTTATATTGTTGTAAATAAAAAATTCCCAGAAATTGCATGTTTCATTGCAGAACTTTGCCAGTATCAACAATTCTATCAACCTCAATTAGCAATTATTTGTTTATTATTATTTTCCTTACATGCAGTGCAATTGCTGTGCTTAAAACTACAACAAAAACAAGAACAATATCAACAATTTTTATGGTAACCTCAAGAACAACTTCAGCATGAGTAGCAACCACTCATGCTCGCCCACATAAGGGGGTCGTCTTTTGAGAACTCGAAGGTGGTCGTTCAACAACGTCGTTTTCCATATAAAACTCAAGTTTTATTGTTATGCCGCTTATTTAGCAAGAATCAATCAAACCGAAAGAATAGAATTTTTTTTTTAATTTTTTGTTTTTTCTCGCTTGTAATTTAAAACTTTAGAAATTGTTGCACATGCTGGTGTTGCATTGTTGCATTCAGTGTTATTGTTGTTACAATCCTAATACTCGACCTATGCACGATAGGGCAACTTTAAGGCAACACAAAAAATAAACTATACAAAAATATGAAGTAAGAGTTGCAAGTTATTATTTGTGTAAGTTTTTGTGTGGCCAATGTTACTTTATGGTTTATTTAAAGCTGTTTATTATCTGCTGGATTTGCTTTTTAAAGATCATTAAAATTGTTCTTTAAATTATTTCTTTTAACTATAAAAATGAAGATAAGATTTTAATAAAATATCATACGATAAAGCATCAATACCAAGCTTCGAGTTTGAAGTTGTTTGGCGTTGAATAAAAAAAATTTACGAAACTCGATAATTTTTTTGTTTTTGAATGAAAAAACATATCTCTTTGATATATGTATAAACACTTAAAAATGTACAAAAATTTTGAAAACCGATAACCGGATATTTATTTTGTAAACACCGATAGGTGTTGACGAACTCCGATTCACTGGAGTTCAAATTTGGAGCTATCCAAATGGAGTTCAAATAATAATTTATTAACAAAATCAGAAAATTTAAACATTTTGATTTTGAGAATTTGTGAAAAAGCAAAGAAATTATCTTTTATGCATCATTTTTGAACACCGATAGGATAAAAACGAGGTTTGATGGAATAAAGCTACGTTCGAAGTAAATTTTTAAATTACGCACGATCGGATTTTATTCACACAGAATGGTGTTGGTTTTTTAGAGGCATTTTTATCTTTCTGTATAAAAATTAGTTATTCTTTATAGAAACATACAATTTCAAATTTTAAAAAGGGATATTTTTGCATTAATCAATGTCAGTGGCATAGATATGGGGGTAGTCCACGGGTCCGGACCCCCCCCCCCCAGAACCATGAGCCAAATATGAAAGTTGTTGTTAATTGATTGATTAAGATGAAAGTTGTTTTGAGATTTTGGAAAGAGTTTTATGTTTAGAAAATATTTTAGATATGTTTTTATGATAACTTTGTCAAAAAGTACTGATTTTTTATAAAATTCTTTGACGGGGACATGACATTGGTCGTTTTTTAAATCGACTTTGTTTTTAAAAATTTTGTATTTTAGTACATATGGGCATCTCCCAGTGGCACGGACACGACATTCGCACGGTTTTAATTACTCGAAAACAAGAAAGAAACAAAATGAGCCGATATGTATTTAAGTGTTCTAACGCGACGAAAGAGTGCTACATTTTATAAAAATATTGGCGAGATTTAGTACAAATTAGTACATAGTAATAAGCAATCATTCAATGGAACAAGCGCGACAAAAAACCGAAGTTTTTTTAAGCTCGTATAGAAATATGCAAAATTTAGCTAAATTTGAGAACTTTTTTTTATATATAATATACATGTTAATGGAGGTCAAAGGATAACTATTCTTCGTAGACTTATGAAACACAAGAATTATCTCTTATCTTTTTTTAAATACATATAGCACGAATACGGACGCGACATCATGGACGCGACAAATTTTTCTTCAGTAGTAAAATACTGTAAAGATGTTCATTATAAATTTTAATAAAAATACATCATAATAAGTTGAATTCAAGCTACATATCAGAAATACTAATCAAAATAAAAAAAATAAAGTTAAAACCTGTTAGAGTGCTTTATTTTAATGTCACTTTTGGTGGGATGGACCTTTTTTGGGAGATGCCCATATGTATTCTTAAGATTCTAAGAAAAAAAATTTCATGGAAAATTTTTTACAGGCTTAAAAGTTGCAGCCGGATTGGTAAGAGCGCATTTTTATTTTTCTTTGTTCACAAAATTTGAACGCGTTTATCTCGGAACCATGTTTTTCGTACTGGTTGTGGCACTAGCGGGTTCATTTTTTGACGATTTTTTTTTTTTTTTTGTATTTTTTTAAACTTGATTCGCTATCGTATGACACGAGCTTTTTTTAATTTTTTTTTTCGATTTTTTATGAATTTTTAAAGTCAATATTTTTTTCGAAAAAACACACTTTCAAATTTGGAACATTACCAAAAATTGAAAAAAAATTTAAAAAAGCTTCTGTCATACAATCACCAATTTTGTTAAGATTTAAAAGCAATTTTTTTTCCAGATCGGACAATTTTTGCGACTCCCAGCGCTTCAACCACGAGGCCCCGTTTTTTTCTCTGCCGCCAGTTTGCAGCTCTATAAAACCATGTTGGAGTGTAACATATATATTTTTTTTTAATATTTTTTCTTGTAATTTGTACAATCCTCTACAATAATAAAAATTAAAAAAAATAAGTTTTTGACTGAGGTATGAATTTTTCAAAAAAGGTTTTTCAAAAATTTTTTTTTTAATCACATAGCTTTGATTAAAGCAATACACAAAAAGAAAGAAGAACTTAATACCTTTCCAACAATAACAATTCCACGTAAATCCAATAAAAAATGTGTCTTTTACAGCGGTTTTAAAAAAATGCCTTTTTAAAAATAGCAAAAAGTTAAATTTTTGATGGTCAATAAGAGTTATAATGAAACAAAATTTTAACAATTTTTTTATGTCAAAATGTTAGTATGAGTAAAAAGTTTCACATTTAAGAAGATGCGTTCTGTGAAAAATAAAGAGTTACAAGCAAAAAACATGTTTTTTTACCAAAAAGGATCTTCAGGAGAATCAAAATTGCTTCGGCGGTTTTTCTCCGATTTGAAAAAAAAGTATGCAGAAATCATTTCTATGAGTTCCTCTAACTTTTGAGACCCCGACCGGCGGAATCTAAATTTCGATCCGGTCTACTGAACAGAAAAACCAGTGCTTGAAATATAAGTGAAAACATTTCACCAACAAATATTTTTCACGAACTGAGCTGAAATGAAATTAAAAGTACACTGAGAAGAAAAAATACTTTGAAATTAAATAAAAAATTTTAAAATAGAAATTTAATGCAAGCACAATTGTTTTTGAAGTTCAATTTCAAAGAAAAGTTTTTGTTTTTAAAACAATTTTTTAAATATCTTAAAATCTTTTCTTGTTATTGCAAAGAAATAATAAAAGAAATTTATAAAAAAAGTAAAAAGTTTTTAATTGAAATTTAAACACGCTAGATTTAAGTTTTGTTTTAGAGAAACGCAAAAAAAAAACACGTTAAAATGATATTTTAAAAATTTTTGTTTAATTTTCAAGTGTATTTTTTCCTCACTCAAATTGACTTAATTTTTTAAAAAAATTTTAGATTGACCTTTTAACAAACCATAACCGACATGATAAAGAGGAAAAGTGAGAGCCAAAAAATCTTTACCTATAAATTGTACATGAAAACCTGTGCGTTGCATTGGGGTGTTGAGTAATTTTTTGGGTAAAACTCGAAAGCGACTAGATCAAGATTATTTTTGTAGATCTTATTTTTAGCACCCATTCCCTAGGAAAGTTCGCGAGGAGCGAAAAAATTGGACCCCTCCCTGAACCAAAAGCTATCTACGCCACTGATGAATGTTAATAATGATAAGTCTTGGCAAACAATGATCAATAATATTTCTTACAAAAAACTAAAATTTAACTTTTACTATTTTAAAAATTACATTTTTCTAAACAACCGATTTTCAAATTTCAAAAAAAAACTTTTCAAAAAAACTTTTTTATTTGAGACTCTGAATATTAAAAAAAAAAATGGAAATCTGATATAAGGTAAGGTCAAAAAAATGCTTGGTAAAATTATTTTTTTTTTTACATATCAGATGTGTCAAAAGTTCCAGGCTTCTTTCAAAAAAACATCGTTTAGATCACTCTTTTTTAAATATCACACTTAAGAACAAGCAGAGCTGCAAGTTCGAAAACTTATTATTCAAAAACTGTTAACCCGAAAATGTTCGCAAAACTTTCACTTCTCGCCAAACCTTCACTTATGTTTCAGTGGGTTAATTCTGCTGCAACCAGAATATTTTTGCAGACGCTTATTTTGCAAAAACAAAAACCAGAACAACAAGAAGACTTTATTTGTTGTTATTATGCTGCTGTTACTATGTTGTTGTTGTTGCTTTTGTTGTTATTTGCTCTGTTTTATGCTTGCTGTTGCTGCTTGAGCCAACATAATTTATATTTTATACATATATTTTTTGTGTTTTTTTTTTTTCAGCAACTAATTGTTTATTTATCTTTGCTACTGGTTGCAGCAATCGAGACAAAAGCAATTGTTGTTTTTTCTGCCTTTGCTTGGTCCATGTTTATTTTCGTAAGACTTGACAACACTGCTGGCAGCGGTTTAAGTATTTGTTTTTATGCGGCTTTTGACAAAATTGCTGGCGTAATAGTTTCGTTAAGTTTTTTACGATTATGAGACGATAAACGGACAGCAGTGAAGTGAAACGAGCAATTGTGGGTTGCTTCGCGCTCAAACAACATACATACATAAAGCAATGCTTTGACAGGAATATATTTGAAGGTTTTTCGAAACTTAACGAAACTTTTAAAGAGCCTCTTTGGGTTAACTCAATGAACTTGTGAGATAATTATAAAAATTGAAATATTATAAAAATTGAAAATTGAAAAAACTTAAAGACTTTCAAGCCTATACATTGAAATTCGTTAAGTTGTATTCTGACAACAATATTAAATAGATGGACAATAGATGTGAAGAAGGGAATGTGTTTTTATATAATTTTTGCACCTCTAGACTCGCGATTACTCCCGCTTGAATTTCCCGAATAAAGCATACCTATCGTAGATATCTCTATAAAGTCCTTGTATAGTACATACAAAGTTTGTAAACCTTTAAATTATTATCTTCCGATAAAAATAACTTTTGATGTTCTAAAGTATCTTTGAAACTTTTAATTGGTTAACATGAAGTATTACATCGAATAAAATATTCTCAAAATTTAACGAAAAATATGAATTCCTAACAAAGTGATCCTCAGTACGTGGTTAACTTTGTCACAAAATAATTTCGTTCAAGTTTTAAAAAAATAACTTCACATTGAGTTTTTACAGAAAATTTGTATAGAAAAAATTTAAACGAAACTGCAGTCTTTTCATTATCCAGTTAATTTATGTATCAGATTGTGAAAAACAGTAAAATAAGGCATTTTTGTGCTACTTAACGAAACTTTACTCAACGAAACTAAGCCTAACGAAACTTTTTTAACAACTCCGTATTCAATCAAACTTTACTTAATGAAACTTAACTTGACGAAACTTAAATTCATGAAACTTAACTTATTCAATGTGAAGTAATTTTGAATTTAGCTCAACGAAACTTAAGAAGAAGAAACCTAAATTAAATCAACTTAAGAAAGCTCAATTGAACTTAGAGAAACTTATCTTAACGAAACCAAACCCAACGGAATTAAATTTAACTTGACAAAACTTAACTAAACGAAACTTAAAGAATTTTAACTTGATGCAACTTGATTTGACAAAAGTTTACTTATCCCTACTAAACTTAACGAAACTTAAGGTAAACCTAGTAATTCTAACGAAACTTATTGTAACGAAACTGAGATTTAAGACACTTAATTTAACGAAACTTTACTTAACGAAACTTAATTTAATGAAACCCTATTTAATGAAACTTAAGTTAAATTATCAAACATTATTCTAGCAAAACTTAATGCAACGAAACTTAATTTAACGAAACTGAATTGACTGAAAAATTACTAAATACAATTTAACTTAACGAAACTTAATTGAAGCCAACAAAATTAAGCTCTAGCAAACTTAAATGAACTTCACGATACTTAACTTAATTTAGCAAAACTTAACTTAATGAAACAAAAATTAAAGAAACTGTACTTAACGAAACTTATCTCAATGAAACTTAACTTATTGAAATTTAGCTGAACGAAACTTAACTAAACTTAAGTCAGAAAATCAGATTTTTGCTAAATGAAAATAAACTTGACGAAACTTTACCTAACGAAATTTAATGCAACGAAATTCGACTTACCTTAACAAAAATTAACTTAACGAAACTCACATTTAAGACTCTTAACTTAACGAAACTTTAATTAATCAAAATTTATTTAATGAAACTTCACTTAAACCAAGAAAAATTATCTTAACGAAACTTTATCCAAAGATACTCAATTAAACGATAATGAATTGAATGAAACCTTACTTAATGCTCAAGGAAACTTAAATTACCTTCACAATACTTAACTTAATTTAGCAAAACTTAACTTATTTCGTTAATTAAAAAAATTTACTAAACGAAACTTATCTCAATGTTACATATCTCAATGAAACTTAATTGATTGAAATTTAACTGAACGAAATTTAATTCCACGAAACTTAAGTGAAACAAATCTAAGCTAAATGAAACTTAACTTGACGAAACTTAACCTAACGAAATTGAATGCAACAAAATTCGACTAACATCAACAAATTAACAATTAACTGAACGCAACTTCGTCAATAAAACGAAACTTTAGAAAGTTTTACGTTGTAAAACTCAACTGAACTCAACTTAAATCAAAAGGTATTACTTTTAAGGAAATTAATAAGAAAATTAAAAACTGCAAAACTAAACGAAACTTAATTTAAATAATTCCAAAATTAATAATTCAACAAAACTTAACTTAATTTAACGAAACTTGAATTAATGAAACTTAAATAAAATTGAACTAACAAAACTTAACTTATAGAAACATCATTTTATGAAACTTGAATTAACAAAACTTAACTTAAAAAACTTAACTTTACGTAACTAAACTTAATGAAACTCAACGAACGAAATTTAACTCAGCGAAACTTGGCTAAAAAAAATTTCACTTAACGAAAATTAATCCAACAAAACTTAGCTTAACGGAAGTTCAATTAATGAAACGTTGCCAAACAAATATTAACTAAACTAAATTTAACTGAACGAAACTTAGTCTGAGGAATTTTTAACTTAACGAAAATCACCTGAACGAAACTAACCTTAACGAGACTCGCCTTTTCGAAACTTAGTTAAAAAGATTTGACTAAACGAAACTTATCTCAATAAAACTAAACTTCAGTGACGTTTATGAAACTTAACTTAAGCTTAACTTAACGTATAGACAACTTAACTTATCGAATTTTCTGTCAACGAAGTTAAATTTTGAGAAGCTTAGCCTAACAAAGTTAAGCTTAACGAAGCTTAACCCAACGAAATTTAACAACTCAAGAAACTAAACTTAACTTGACGAGGCTTAGACCAATGAAGCTAAACTTAACGAAGCTTAGCTCAACGAAACTTAACTGAATGAAACTAAAATTAAATTTAACTAAATAAAACTTCACGAAACTTAACTGCATGAAATTTTACTTAACGAAACTAAACTCAATGAAACTGAACTGAATGAAACTTAACTAAGCAAAACTTGGCTGAACAAAATTTTACTAAACGAAAATTAACTCAACGAAACTTTTCTTAAGTGAAGTTCAATTAACGAAATGGTATAAACAAATATTAACTAAACAAAACTTAACTGAACGAAACTTAGTCTGAGTAATTTTAACTTAACGAAAATCACCTTAAAGAAACTTACCTTAAAAAGACTCACCTTAACGAAACTTAGTTTAAAAAATTTAACTAAACGAAACTTATCTCAAAAAAAACTAAACTTCAGTGGAGTTAATGAAACTTAACTTAAGCTTAACTTAACGTATCGAAAACTTAACTTATCGAAACTTCTATCAACGAAGTTTAATTTTACGAAGCTTAGGCCAACGAAGTTTAACTAAACGAAGCTTAACAGAGTGAAACTTAACTGAACGAACTTCGAATTAATTAAACCCAACGAAACTGAACTTAACGAAACTTATCTTATATAAAATAAACTTAACTTGACGAGGCTTAGACCAATGAAGCTAAATTAAGGGAAGCTTATACCAACCAAACTTAAATTCATTAAACTTAACAAAACTTTTCTTACAGAACAAAAGTTTGTTTTTTCTTTAACGAAACTAAAATTAATTGAACTTATTGAAACTTAACTTAAAGGAACTGTTGTTAACGAAACTAATCTGAATGACACTTAATTAAACGAAACTAAAATTATTGAAACTTAACGAAACTTAACTGAACGAAACTTAACTTAACGAAACTAAACTTAACGAAACTTAATTTTAAAAACTTACCTTAACCAAAACTTAACGAAAAAAAAAAAAATTTTTTTTTATACATTCAAGTTTCAAAGAAAACCAAACCAGTAGCACATTTTTAGCAATTACAAAGTTGTCATTCCAACTAGTTGTATAAATTACAAATTATTTTGTCATTGCTATTTGCTTCAATACACCACTTTAAACACCAAAATCATCCTTGTTCAAATCTACTCATATTCAATGATTCTGTTGTGTTTGCAACTTGCTAATCACCCTTCGGAGACCTCGCGACATCGCGTCGTTGTCTTCATGTTTGTATATTTATTAAATAATATTGCAATCAACAAAAAAAAAAAAAAAAATTAAACAAATAATGCAAACTTCCTCAGCATAACCAACACGTTAACTAGTATGCGTACAGTCTTAATTTTTTTTTTTTGTCCAGTGATCAGTTCTGTCCAGTGTCTAAAGCGCAGCGCGATTGCTTAGCCTATACAAAATAAGTATTTTTTTTTTTTTTTCGGTTTTTTCTTATTTTTTGTCTTACATGACTTTTGCTGAAGTTGGCACAATATATTCGTATACATACATAGTATATGATATGCTGCATCCAAGAAAACGTGGCATTCTTGCTGCTCAACTCCAGATCGCGATCGTGATCGCGCAAGCGCGCCTGCTCCACGTTCCATTAAAGATTTACGATCGTTTTGATCGGAGCTGCAGACCTCCCGAGTGTTAATTTAATTTCTTTTGATATCGAGTCTGTTGCTGTTTCTGATGTTGATGCTGCTGCTGCTGATGCTGATTTTGATTTGGATTCTGATTTTGTTGATCGTTACATTTGCTCCTTAACTCTTGGCTAGCTGGTTGTTTTGTTGTTTAGCTTTGCTGATAGAGTTTTGGTCATAGTTTTGTTTAATTCACGTTTTAGGGTTTTGTTTTATATTCGTTTGTTGCTCTTTTTTTTTAGTGTTTTGTTGCTGCTCGTGATCGTGTGTTGTTGAATTATTATTCTTGGTGTTGAAGTTTGTCATTTATGTGTGAATGAAATTAACGACGTTGGCGTTGGAGATAAATTGTTAGTTTTGTTCATAGTTAAAAAAGAGTTAAGATCATCTCTATGTTATTTGTTGATTAAAGGTTGTTGGTTGAACTTGTTTGTTTATCGTTTTCAAGCAATATCATTTAAGAGAAGGTATGGAATGAGAGTTTTGGGTGCATGCATGCATATTTGAAATGCTTATAAATAAATACATTGCATGTGTGTCAATTTTCTATATTCCAAGGCAGAGAAAGCCTCTATAATTTTCTTAAAAAAAAGTTCTATTAATAAATTTTGAACTTTTTTGATTTTATTCTCCATTTCTTATCAATTTTAAAACATTTAATTTATTTTCGTTCGTGTTTACATGTAAGACAAAGTGTTTTAAATGCACTAACAAACCTTTAAGAATAAATAGTTTTTTTTTTCAAATTTTTCCTAAATTTATTGAGTTGTTTTTATTTAAAGCGTTTTTAATGAATACTTTAATTAAACCCACATACAAAGACATGAAAACGTCAATCAAAAACAAAAACAAAAAAAATATTAAAAAACAACTTATAGACTTCCATCAAAGTAACGATTAATTATGCTTGCGTGTAACAAAAGAAAAAAATTTAAATATACGTGTATCAGATTTTAAAGCAACTCATTAAATACATGCACAATAATATTTATAAATGGCGCTATCGTTGGCAGTAGTTAAAACTAGCAGTTATATCACCAATAATAAAACTTAACGAAACTTGATTAATGTTTCAAAAAAACATAACTTCTGTGAATTTTTGACATAAGATTTATGTTTAAATTTTAAATTTTTGAAGAGGCAAAAAAACTCTTTTAGTACTATTAATAGTTAAAATAAATACATCAACTTTTCTATTTATATAGCTATATATGAACCGTTAAAGGCCGGATTCACTTACCACCTTCAGTATATTTAGCCACTTTTTTGTTTAGAAGGAGTTCTTGCGCTATATCTCTTCTTATGTTCAGTAATTAATTTTTCGCTAGTGTTACTTCGAGCCCCTAGTCTGAACTTGCCCCAAAAACTGGACAACCGTGCATGCTGATATATGTAATGCTATATGAGTGAATAGTTGTAGCTTAAAAACTATTTGAATAACGGTTCAGATATCATTAATTCAGGTTAAGGCTGTAAATATGCAAACCATTTTTAAAAATTGTGTTTTCGCTTCAGGGGATTCCCAACCTTTTAAAACAGAAATAAAATTTTTGTACAAAAATCTGCAATTTAATCGATTTGAAATATGGTTTGAGGAGAGCTTATAAGTTGATCGAATTTGAGTTTTTGTCAAAACTAAAAATGATTACCCAAAATTATCTTTTATGCATTCCTCAAAAGTCAATTGTGTGGAAAATTCAGTTCCGAATTCAAAAGTTTATTTAGCCGAGCAAACAACTCGATAAATTTTAACGGTTTTAAAAAATTCTTTGAGTTTTTTGACGTTTTTTCATTGAAATGTGTTATGAATCGATGTCGTAAGTGTTCTGTGTGTCTTTATTTTATTTCTTAATTGTATGTTATATTATTTGTTCTCTTGAATCTCTTTTTATTTCGTTTTTATCAGGGACCGTAATAATTATGAGCAATATCGAAAAAATTAAGAAATAATGATTATTTTATGATTTTTATTTTTTTGCTCAGATATAAAAATCGTTTTCTGATTTTTATTTTTTAATTCAAAAATAAAAATTATTTTTAAGTTTTATTTTTATACTCAAGTATAAAAATCATTTTTGATTTTTATTTGTTTTACTCAAACAAAAAAATCAATTTTGATTTTTATTTTTTTTACTCAAACAAAGAAATCATTTTTAATTTTTATTTTTTTTCCTCAAACAAAAAAATCATTTTTGATTTTTATTTTTTTTACTCAAACAAAAAAATCATTTTTGATTTTTATTTTTTTTACTCAAACAAAGAAATCATTTTTAATTTTTATTTTTTTTCCTCAAACCAAAAAATCATTTTTGATTTTTATTTTTGTACTCAAACAAAAAAATCATTTTTAATTATTATTTTTGAGACAAAACATAAAAATCGAAAAATCATTTGTGTGGGTTTTTTTGATTTTTTTTTTTTTTTTGTCAGAAATAGAAAGAATTTTTTTGATTTTTATTATTTTGCTAAATAATTAAAATTAGTTCTTCGTTTTTATTTTTTGTTCAGACATTTAAATCGCTTAAGGATTTTTGTTATTTTGCTCCTAAATTAAAAATCGATTTCAAGAGCTTTCTTCTTGTTAGACATTCTTAATAGTTATATTTTCATCGCTTCCAAATTTGAAAAGAAACTAAGATGATATTAAATTTGATATTAATTTTATCGAGAATTTTTAAAATGACAGGCATTCATTTTTAATAACAAAATTTTGTCCAAATTTTGAAACAACAAATTCTGTTCACACTAAATAGCGGAATAGCGAAGCTTTCAATATCTACATCGTCAAGGCCAGCTTGCGCTTCAGTTTAAAACAAACATAATTTGTTAAGCAATGGTTTTAGAACATGTAAAAAAAGTAAAGAAAGTTTAAAGTCGGTCTAGCTTGACTCTGACATATCCTTGATCTACTTTTTCATAAAAAATAATAGCATTGGAAAAGGAATTGTCCGTGCGCGGACAAGCCCATATTTTGTATAGATTTAAATTTTTATGAAAAATTTACACATGCCCAAGTTTTATTCCTTTAAAAAAATCAGTTTTAATTTTGAGCTAAAAAATAAAAAATCAACAAATAATTTTTTTTTCTGAACAAAATAAATAAAAATCAAAAATAATTTTTATATCTGAGCCAAAAAAATAAAAATCAAAAATAATTTTTATTTCAGAGCAAAATAAATAAAAATTAAAAATAATTTTTATTTCTGAGCAAAAAAAAATTTAATTCAAAAATAATTTTTATATCTGAGCAAAAAAAAATAAAATTCAAAAATAATTTTCATTTCTGAGCAAAATAAATAAAAATCAAAAGTAATTTTTATTTCTGAGCAAAAAAAAATAAAATTCAAAAATAATTTTTATTCCTGAGCAAAAAAATGAAAATCATTTTATAATAATTATTTTTAATTTTTAAACTTAACGCTTAAAAAATAAAAATCATTATTTATTCTAAGAGTCAACACAAATTCCAGCATTTCGCTATACTCAAAAGATTTTTCCGGCGCTTGGAACATACTGATTTATTTCATTAAAATTTGAAAAATAATCATTATTTTCGGACCCTGGTTTTTATTGTATTTAGTTGTCTTATAATTTGAAAATTAAATATCCAATATTTTATAATAGTAATAATTTATAGCTCAGTTTTAATATTAAAGTAAATATGTCTTTGTTATTTTACAGCAACATTGAAAAAGTTAGTATCAGATATTAGAGTTAAAACTTTCATTTAATGAACTTTTATCTCATTATTATTGAGGAAAAACTGTTCTTTATCTCTCTTTATCACTCTTCTTTAATTTTCTAACATTATATTTTGATTAAATTGCTCGAATTCGGGCAAAAGGTTAACTACTTATGCTTAATTTGCTATATATTGTGTAATGTTAGAAAAATATATTGCTTTCGTTATTATAAGTAAGTTTTGTGAAAATACCGAACAATAAAAGCTAGATATCAGATTTTTGTTTTTAAACTCAAAACGCCGCTTTTAAATGGTAAATTTGTGGCAACTATTTTATAACTTGATTTTTAGTAGGGGAGAGTGGGGTGTTGTGAGACACGTCAATATCTGACATAGTGGTAATGTTATGAATGCTCACATCAACTGTAAAATATTTTTTCAATGGGATCTCACTTATTATGTGCACTCATCGCATTGACACGTATTCCTAGTGTCTGTAACAACTCTGAGTTTTGATCGGCCTCTTAAAAGTTTTTTGTATAGTTTGCCTTTCTGCACTTTCCAGAAACATTGCCAATTAAAAGTAAAGGTAAATATTTATTAATATGATCTATATTCCATTGCCTTTCAATCCACCGAAGTGATTTTGCAAAAAATATTGTATGTGATGACAGTAAATATGGGGTGTTGTGAGACAGTTAATTTTTGTTTTTATTTTATTATTTTTATAGCCGTCATGCCACATAATGCATATAAAGGATCAACAAAGCCAAAAAGAAATGGGGCATCCATCCACCTAGTGGCAGCCATCAAGAAATTGGCATAGAAAATAATTGTTTTCGGGCTGTCTGCAAATCATATAATGTTGATAAATCGAGAGTGTAAGGAACCCGTAATATGGAAAAGTAGAAGACAAAATTTCTTCCACATCGGCTTCAAATGATAAATTAGTCGATTTTGTTGCATATCAAAGTGGCAAAACAGGCAGGAAACCAGTTTTTCCAATATTTTACAAATTAAATTGGTTTTTCATGAAACTGTTCATATAACCTGAATGAAAACCGGTTATTTTCAATGTGCTCGCTGCGAATTAACCGAATCAGATGAAAGCGAATAATTTTCTTGTCTGTATTTTTATTTTTTTCTATTTCAATACAGACTTTTAAACAAAAAATGTCATTTTTTCATATTAATAGTTGTGTCTCACAACACCCCACAATTTTTTAAAATCCAAAAATCCCATCTTTTTTCAAGCTTCAATAAAATTATTAAAATTTTTAAATTTAAAAAAAAATTGATCGCAGTATGTAAGGCAATTGAATAAGCTAAATAAAAACTGTTTGTAGAAAAAAATATATTATTTTTTAAAGAAGTTATCGTCCAAAAACTAAACCTGTCTCACAACACCCCACTCTCCCCTACTTATATATTTTTTATACCAAAAAATATGTATCCAAAGAAAAATCCTGGCTATGGCCCTCATATTATGACTTCTTATTCTTAGTAGTAGTCAAAACATGTTCGTTTTTGCCATTTTTTTCAATTACGTGCTCTTGTGATTATTTTGTAATATTTTTGAGATATCATTTATGAACCGATATTATGAAAAATTTGCTTTTTCTTAATGGCGGATCTAGAAAAGACTCCTGGTTAGACCTAATTACCTTTTTTTTTTGCTTATAATATTTTTTGATGTATGTAATACATTTAATTTTAAAAACTTAATTTACGTTTAATATGAAAAAAGCAGAGACCCAAAATAATAGTTATTTATTTTTTTAGGTCGAAAAAGTTGTCGATATTTTGAAAAATATTTTATACGTTGCTTCATAACAGTTATTTTCAATTTATATTTTTTACGTTGCCTCATAACAGTTATAAACGAGAAAAAATTTTTTACGTTGCTCATAACTTTTATTTTCAAAAAATTTTTTTTTACGTTGCCTGGTAAGAGTTATTCTAGAGAAATAAATTTTTACGTTATTTCTAATATATAAAAATTTCGCGTCACGGTGTTTGTAGTAGAAATTTTTTTATATATTTGGTAGGTATGAGAATAGGTCGTAAATTTTGTTTTCACCCTCCTACCCGCTGGTGGCGTTGCATTTTTTAAGAACACAAATTTTTGGTAAACACAAGTTTTGACCTATAACTGAACTAGAACTAACTATTGAGTTGTGCCCTTATACTAATAAATGTCAGCAATCTTTGGAAAGGGGCATGGCATGGCACCGCCCTTATTGTCACTATCCAATGAAAATCTTCCATTTGCATCATTTTTAGTTGCTTGTTTTTTACTGTATTTTTGTTTTTTCTTAAAATGAGTAGTTGGTTCTTCGTGTCATTAAGTTTTATACAAAATTTGAATTTTTTACTTCTATGGTTAAGAAAGTCAGAAAAAGAAGTACAGCAACTGCAATTATACTACTGTTCGCCTAAACAAAAAGTTTATGCTATTCAGGAGTCTAGTCCAAGTGCAATTGTACCTCTCTTTCTCTAACAAACAATTTAAATACTTTTATACAAAATTGTGAAATCCGCGCTTACTCGCTGAAATGACATGTGAAATTAATCAAATGAATGATTTTTTGAATGAAATATTTGCGTTCTCATACTTATGTAACTAATTTTTTTCCGAAAAATCACTTGTACTGCTATTGCCCTAAAATGCGATTTAAGAATACACTTACGTTGCATTCACAGCTGCATTTTTTATGAATGCCTAATTTTGTGAAAACTCCTTATTCTCTAACTGAGAGCAAGAAAATAAAATTACAATTGATAATCTTACACATGTTGCCGTAAAAAAGTAACAAAGATTTTTTATTTCATACAAATTATGAGCAACGTAAAAATTTTTTTCTCATCTATCCCTCACTTTGGCACTATTTACATATGTAAATATCCGAATTTTAAATTTGCCATAACTCCTTTCTTTTTTATGCGATTTGAATATGGCTTGGACTCTGTGGCTATTTTTTGGTTTTCTTTCTGAAAATTCAAAAGTTGTTTGAATTTTAGAATTTTCTGATACTTTTAGGAAATTTTTCATTTTTATAACGTAGTTTGGTACATATTTACATATGTAAATATTTTGTGTTTTAAAGGCTTTTATGGTGTTTTAACACATTTTTTGAATTAATAATAGAAAAAAATGATAAGGAAAAACTCTTCACATTTTTTTATGTATACATATTTCGTATTTGATAGCTTATATTGGGAAAATATTAATGAACAGAAATTTTTGGTTCGCTGGCACAACAATATGTCATGTTTTAATATTGTAGCTGGAAGTACTAATTTAATGAAAAAAGTATATTTTTTGTTGAAATTGGTTTTTATTTATTCATTGGAACTATACATTTTTTTCAATTTGATCTTCATACTTACATTTTGGTTACTTCGTAAAGAGCTGGACCGTCAAGTGTGCATAATATGTAAAACGCTATATCGTAGGAAATAATGCATGGATTTCAATGGTTAATAATTCTTTGAAATGGTTACAGAAAAACCTTTCTTTTGATACCCATAAAGCTAGATATTGTTTGAAAAAAAATACGACTTTTCCAGGCCCATTTTCCCAACTTCCGAACCCTATAAGTTCTAAACCACTTGAGAGCGGTGTGTAAATTTTTCCGGAATTGGACTTAGAAGGTGTTAATACATATTCATTAATACATACAAAAATCATGTAAATTTTGAGGTTCTGTTTATCTTTAATGATGACAAAAAAAAATATTTACAAATGTAAATATGTGCCAGATTACGTAGTAAAAGATTGGTGCCAAAGTGAGGGTTAAAAAAATGGTTCTTGCTAAATTCGGGTCCGCGAAAAATTTGCGGCTTGTATTTCCATCATTGGAGTTACCAAAACCCCGCCGTAGGTACATCTACAATCAATCCCATTTTAATTCGGACTAACAACAAAACGCAGCATTTAATAAAATATTTTTTTCTAGTTTCTTACAGTTTTTCAAAAAAATACAAGCACAAATCTGATCGCGTCATTTATTTGGGAGGTAAGAATGGTTTTTGTCAGATTTTGATAGTTTTTGACATTGACTTTAAAGAAAAAATTTATATATCAAGTTTCAAGTCGATATCTTAAAAACTATGGGATTTACAAATGTTTTGCCATGTTGATGACGTCACTTTATATGGGTGGCAGGCGCAGTTCTCATTTTTAAACCTGACATTAAACTAGAAGAGATAAACTTATGTACCAAGTGTCATGGCGATATCATGAAAATTTTAGGTTTTATGAAGGTTTTACCAGTTGTTTTGGGTTTAAACGGTTTTTAAAAAATTTAGCACTTTTCGGAAGTGGACAACGAGTTTGTAAATTTTTAAGACGTCAATACCTGTAGTGTTAAGTTTATGATGAAAAATGTACAGCATATAACAAAATTTTTCGGATATCCAAAAATTAAAAAAAAAAATTCTCAAAAAACACCCATTTTTAAAATACAATTAATTACTTATTTTAACAATACCATGAAATTCAAACCATTTCACATTTTGTTTTACATACCTTCTGTAGTACAATCCATTTTTATTAACTTCTTAGAAAAATTGGTAAAAAAATAGGAATTTTTAAGTATGCACTGCTCTAAATAGATAGCAACACAAAGAAAAGTTCAACTGAAAATGACAGAGTTCTGAGAGCTAAAAAATAAATGTGAGACCAAGGCAAAATAAAAACTTCTCATTGTCCATTATTCTTACACTATTCAACAAACTAGATATATATAGTTTTTTTTTCGGTGATTTTTAAAAAAAATTTAATATTGTCCAGCTAAATCAAAAAAATTACTCCATAGTGCGTTGATTCAAACTAAGATAAAGTAAACTGCATGTAATGAAAACCTCTCTATAGAGAAATACATAAGTTTCACACATCCATGTAACGAAAGTTAAGCGTCTGTGGGGGACTTAGTCCCAATGCACTCCCCTGGATCTATTTGCCCTGGACACTCTATTTCCTGTGGTTGATTCAAAAAAGCTTCATTTGCGAAAGCCGAAAATGTTAGTTTTACACAATAAGATAGATTTATAAATGAATTTTTAAAAAAATATTTTTCTGGTTAATTTAACAATTTGTACTTCAAAACTACACGCTTGACAGCTGAAAATAAAAATGAACGATACAACAGTTTCCGTTACAAACCTCCTCCCACTCAATTCAAACACAAAATATACAAAATACTGCTCAAAATGTGGCTCTCTTGACAAAAAAAAAAAAAAAAAAAAAAAAAAAACTAACCAATACAAACAGCAAACAGAAATGAAAAACTTTAACACATTTTTGTGTATAAATAATTGGCCAAAAACAAATAAACAAAAAATGGGCGGAGTTACAGTCAAGCACACGCATAAAGCCATAACCAGTGTAAAAGAGACTAAAGTGTGCTATATAACCATCACATTCATGCACACACCCAGATGAAATTTTTTTGATTTAGTGCATCTACTAAATATGTTTGTATAGCAAGAACCAGTTTGAGTATTTTTCTGCTTCCGCTATATAGGGTGTTATTTATTTTGTTTTATACTCAAATACCATTTTGAGTGTATTTGATTGAGTGAGTTTTTTTTATGATTTTTATGTTTTTTTCTTATACATTTTAGACTAGTGTGGCTCTCTGAAGCAAGCAAGGCGTTTAGTTTTGTCGAGAACTTCAGACCGGTTATTTCGTTAAAACGTTGGTGGTGTTTTTGTAAGGGTGTGTGTGCAACTATATGTTTTTGTTGGATTCATTTTTTTCTGTGCCAAAAGATTGTTAAACAAAGAAGAAGAAATTGTGTATTATTGTTTAATATGCCGACGGTTAAAACAGTGCTGTCCAATGTTAAGTAAACGTGAGCATACGTGAAAAGCTACTTAAAAGAAGAAAAAGCTTTGTGTAACAAAAGCTTATATATGTTCATGTTTTCATGTTAAAAAGAAAGAAAAAAAGAAACAAATCTCGCATTAAAACTGAACAATTAGTTATACAGAGGATTATTTGTTAAATATGGTCACCTTAATGCCATACAGTTACTCAGCACCCAGATGTGGATTAATTGATAAAATGATTGAACCGAAGGTATGTATGCAAGTTGGTTTTATTTTGTTTTATTTCTAGTATTTTTTATTATTAAAACTTTGAAATTTACTGCTGGCAGAATTTGAGTTTTATTAAATTTTTTGTTTTTGGAACTAGATAGCAAATTTTTAGTGCCTCGTTCTTAAGTTTAAGAAAGCACTTGTGTGTGTATCTTTTGCTAACATTCAGTTGGAATGTTTCGTTAAGTTTGCCTAATAATACTTTTGCTCTTTGTTAAATGTTCTGTTATAGTTTTGCAAAAAAATAAATTGGTCTAAAATAAGCAAGAAGTTAGCTCCGCCATTTTGTTTTTATTGTTTAAAAGAAAATGTGCTGTAATGAGCCTAATGAGTACCATCATGTGCCGTAGTAAAAAAAGCTTAAAAGCCTAGATTAACATGACACAAAAATTAATTGAAATTATAAATCAAGGTTATTTTTTGTAAGATAAGAGAATCTTTAAGATTAGAGAAATTTTAATAACTTTTTGGAACATGATAATCTTCTATACAAAGGTTCTGATCTTCTTTATAATATTCTTCTATGCAAAGGTACTTTAATTAAATCTTTGTATCAATTACAGCCCAAAAAAAAATTTCGATAAGTTCAGTTATCTATAAAAATTATTAATAAACAAAAATGTCAGACTCTTAAATTGTGCTACATAACAAAAACAGAGGGTTACACCAACTATAAACAGCAGAAAAATGTTTCGATAAGTTCAATTGTCTACAAAATTTATGAAAAAAAAAAAAATTTACGATTCGTTAAAAGCTTTTTACACGAGCTCTTTAATTTTATCGCATATTTTTTCATTATGTAATTGTTGCAATATAAAAGCTCAGCAAATAGAGCAAAATAAAAAGTTTCGTTAAGTGTTGAAAGGCATTGAAGT
Source organism: Tetanocera ferruginea (assembly GCA_958299015.1). Taxonomy (NCBI): domain Eukaryota; kingdom Metazoa; phylum Arthropoda; class Insecta; order Diptera; family Sciomyzidae; genus Tetanocera; species Tetanocera ferruginea. The sequence continues at coordinate 15,219,814 of OY282641.1, read as the reverse complement.
ACTTTGGAAAAACCTGTGTTTTATACATAGAATATTAATTATTACTCTCACAAGCCGAGTTGAAATTGAAAATTTCTTTAAGCTGGCTATATTATGTTCAAAAAACGGTCAAACATGACAAGGTTTGCAGCTATGGAGTCAACCTATTTTCGTATTTTTTTTTCTTATTCGCCCATTGTACGAACATTGTTGTACAGCCTGTGTTAAAAAAATATTTATTTCTTCTTAATAAAGTAAGAAAAACATATGAAGAAAACTTTTTATGTTCATTTTCTACAAAGTAAATAACTTTCGTTAAGTTTAAAATTTATGAAAGCATAAAAAAGTGAAGGAAATTTTAAATTTTATGCAAAAACCAAAACTTCCAATTGGTTAAACATAATACATAAATGAGTAAAGCCAGAAAACTTCAATTTGAAGCTTCGTTAAGTTCTTTTCCTAAGTTAAATCTGCTGATCTAGCATAATTTTGACATGCAACTGTTCTAATATTAAAAAATATGAAACTAATAAGCCACAACAAAATGTTTCGTTAAGTTGCACACCACTAAAAATCATACAAATGTTCCGCTCTTGTCTTTCGTTAAGTTTTTTAAAATGAAAACTACTCTTTTTTGACTTTGTCGTTCATTTAGTTTATTCGTTAAGTTTATTAAGAGATCATAAAAAATGTTCCATTCTTATGTTTCGTTATGTTTTTAAATTGCAAACTACTCTTGACTAAGTCTTTCATTTAGTTTGTTCGTTCAGTTTATTAAAATTCAAATAACTTTATTTTGACGCTTGCATAACTTCAAAAATATTAATATCATAAATAAATTAATAGTAATTTAAATAAATTTCCTCAAAATCAAAAATGCATGCAGCTCTATTGCTGCGTTAAGATTTTATAGAGATTTTTAACTAAATAAAACTTAATTTTTTCTGCCTCTAGTTTTATGGAATATGGAATTTTTAAGAATATCAATAGTTAAATTAACTTAAAAGACCTATTAAGGGCTCTTTTCGTTAAGTTAAGAAATTAATGTTATATTTAACTTTACTAACTTTCAGAATATCGGTTACATACAGTTCAATCCACTTTAAAAGACTGTCACGTGTTTTTTATTTTTCGTAAAGTTCAGAAAGTGTGAAACTAATGTTATATGAAGAAGCATTCTATTATTACCAAGAACATATAAAGTTTATTTGACTTCCTTTTTCATTAATTATTATTATTAATCAATGTTTATTGATATTGATCAATGCTTATTACTTTTGCATGTTACTTAACATGTTTCGTTAAGATGTTAAAGTTGGAGTATTTTGCTAATCATGCATGCTTTTAATAAGTTTCTCTATTAATTTGAGAATTAAATGCAAACACACAAAAAAATAATTTTCGTTGAGCTACAACTAACATTTTTTGTCTCGTTAAGTTTTTTGAAAAGCTTTTTATTCTTATTATGACACATGAGTCCCATAATTTTAACTATTTCTTTTGCTTAAAACTTAAAAAACTTGTTCATGTGCTGATGAAAAAATATAAATATTTTGTTACGTTAAGATAGAAGATCTTAAATAAACAATATTTAATGTTGCACACCTCTTACTCACTGAAATTGATAGGATATAAGAAATAAACAGTTTTCAATGTTTCCAAAGATTTTCGTTTAATTTGAACATTCGTTCAGTTTTTAATTTATACAAAGAAGTAATTACTGTAGGAAACATTTTTCTATTTATCAACATAGAAAGATTTTAAAATGTTATCTTTTAAAAATGGAAATAAATGACAATTATTTTTCGTCTTACAAGTTTCGTTGAGAAATATATTGATGAGTTTTTTATTAATTTTTGCATTTATATGATAAACAGCTGCACTCAACCAAAAACTTTGTTACGAAAATTGAAAAATACTTTCGTATTTTTTATAATTTGCAGCAATTCTATTTCGTAAAGTTTTGATTTTTTTTTTTTCTATCAACAAAAAGAGTTTGCTAATGAACCTTTTTCTAACTAATGGATGGATTTTAATTCTGTTGGTCATTAATCTGATCTGGATTAACGAAACACATGTTTCGTTAAGATTTTGACACCTGCGTATCTTGCTTATAAGCCTTAATTCGTACAAGCAACTTTATATAAAAATTTAGAAGAAAAACTCGAAAAAATTCTTTCGTCAAGTTCAAATGTTCTCAATCTCAACTTCATGTTTCAAATTCTTTCGTCAAGTTCACACATTCTCAAGTTCAATGCTCAAATTCTATCATCAAGTTCAAATTTTCTTCATCGTTCTTCATCGTAGAAAAGTTTAAAATCAACAAATTCGAATTGAATTTTTTCGACCAACATAAAAAGTTTCGATAAGTCAACTATTATTAATATAACTTGCTGACAATTTGCATAACACATGCTTCGTTGAGATTCAAACTTATCAAATATGTGCAAAGTTATCACAATTCTTTTGAAAATACTTTCGTCAAGTTACAATTTTTATTTTTATTTTTTTTATTTCGATAAGTTTTTGTTTTAACAAAAAATATTTTGCTTATTTTCTACTAAAATTGATCTGAAATGTTTCGTTGAGATTTTGGAGATTGAAATAAACAACATAGCTCGTATAAAATATTTTGTGAAAAACTCAAGAATTCGTTCGTCTAGTTAAAATTTACGTTTTAACATCGTTAAGTTAAGGAAATTTTAAAAAATCTCTTTCCATCAACATGAAAAGATATCGATAAGACAACTGTTATTAACATGGCCTAATGGTCAACAGTTTTCATAACGCATGTTTCGTTAAAATCTCAACTTATGAAAGATATGCGAATTAATCCTAAGTCTCGAGGAAATTCTTTCGTCAAGTATAAATTTTCAGGCGTTTAGTTACGTTAAGTTTAGTATTTTTTTTATGTACAGAGAAATAATTTGGTAAACCAACTATTTTTATTATATATAAATGAATTTTGATAAGTTTCGTTAAGCTTTTGGCTCGTGATAACTTGCTTATAAAGCTTGATTCGAATAAGACTTTAATTTTAGAGACTTTGCTATCATAAAACCTTAAGTGGAAAACTCGAAAAATTCTTTCGTCAAGTTTAAATTTTCTATGTTTTATATCGTTAAGTTAAGAAAAGTTTAAGGAAAAATATCACTTTCGATAAATAAACTATTCTTAATTTGACTTCATAAAAAAATTTTAATAATGCATGTTTCGTTAAGATCTTAATTTATGACAGATATGCATATTTGCCATAATTCTCGATAAAGAACTTTCGTCAAGTTGTAAGTTTCAGGCGTTTTATTTAGTTAACTTTTAAATTATTTTTATAAAAATTTTATAAAAAAAAAATATTTTGATATATTAACTTTTGTTAATAATGATCAATGGGCTTTAATTTTAAATGATTCGTTAAGATTTTTGCTCATGACAACTTTGGTAATCAAACTTGATTCGAATAAGCAACAGTGCGAATATAAAATCTTAAGTGAAAGACTCGAATAATTCTTTCTTCATGTTTAAATATCTTCTTTTTAACATCGTTGAGTTAAGAAAAGTTAACGAAAATATATTTTTCGAAAAAAAACCTTTCGATTATTTAACTTTATTAACATGACCATGGATTTTATTTATAGATAGTTTCGTTAAGGTTTTTAGACATGAAAACCTTACTTATCAAGCTCGATTCGAATAAGCAACTTTACTAACATATAATCTTGTGGGAAAAACTCGAAAAAATTATTTCGTCAAGTTTAAAATTTCTACGTTTTACATCATTAAGTTAGGAAAAGTAAAAAAAATCTTTCCACCATAAAAAGATATCAATGAGTTATCAAATTTTAATGTAATTTATCCAAAATATCCATAATTTTCATAACTCCGAATAATACTTTCGTCAAGTTGAAATTTTCTTCTTTGTTTGCATCGTTAATGTTTCGTTAAGATCTTAAGTTAAGACAGCGATGCTTGTTAAGCACAATTCTAATAAGCAACTATACTATTCTTTAAAAATAAAGTGCAATTCTTCTAAAAAGTTTTTCGGTAGGCTTAAGTTTTCAGATTTTTCGTTAATTTTTTAAAGTATGTACTTTATATAGATACATTTCTTTATTAAGAACTTCTACAACTTTTTAAAAAGTGTCTTAGTGGCTTAACTATAAAAAAATTTAGTTTCGTTATGATCTTCTATACTATTCTTCACCTGCAGTTCTCTAGAATGGTCAGAAGAAAAAAATTAATGAAAAGTTTTTCGTTAAGTTTAAGTTTTCAGTTTTTTTATTTCGTTAAGTTTTTCAAATTCGTATATGTCTTCATTCATAACTTCAACAATATTAACAAAGTGTCTTAGTTACAAAAAAGTAGATATTTTTACCTTCGTTAAGATCTTCTATGCCCTTTTAAGTAAACAAAGAAAATTTTACTCACCTGCAGTTTTTCAGAATGGCCAAAAGTTAAAAAAGTAAAAGAGAAATTTTTTTCGTTAAGTTGAAAATATCAATTTTTTATTTCGTTTATTAAGCTTTATTAGAAGCTTTATTAAGCTTTTGTTACATAAGAACTACTTCACATTTATATATTTCTTCATTAATAGCATCAAGGACATTAATAAAGCGCCATAGTGGCAAAAATGTAAATATCTTTAGTTTCGTTAAGATCTTCTATACACTTTTAAGTAAAAAGAAGAAAGTTATATTCATTTGCACTTCTCTAGAATGGCCAGAAGAAAAAAAATTTTGTGAGAAAGTATTTCGTTAAGTTTCGTTTCAGTTTGTTTTATTTTGTTAAGTCTTTTTTAAATAAGAAGTACTTCACATTAATATTTTTGTTTATTTACAATTTCAATAACATTACAAAAGGTGTCTTAGGGGCGAAAATGTAAATATTTAAAGTTTCGTTAAGATCTTATATGCCCTTTTATGTAAACAAAAGAAAATTTTATTCAATTGCAGTAGTCCAGAATGGCCAGAAGTTAAAAATTAGTGAAAAAGTATTTCGTTAAGTTGAAGTTTTAATTTTTTTTTCGTTAAGTTTTTTTTTAAATATTAACTAACAATAAACATTACAAAAACTATTTTAATGGCGAAAATGTAAATATCTTAAGTTTCGTTAAGATCTTCTGAACACTTTTATGTTAGCAAAAGGCAATTTTATTCACTTGCAGTTTACTTGAATAATCAGAAGTTAAAGTTTAAGCAAAAATGTATTTCGTTAATTTAACGTTTGCAGTTTTTTTTATTTCGTTAAATTTTTTTTAAATAAGTACTACTTCACATTGATATTTTTGTTCATTTATAACTTTAAGAACATAAAAGGAAGTGTCTTATGGGCTAAATTACGAATGTCTTTAGTTTCGTTAAGATCTTCTTTACCCTGTTATGTAAATAAAAGAACATTTTACTCACCTGCAGTTTTCTAGAATAGCCAGTAGTAAAAAAAGTGTACGAAAAAGTTTTTCGTTAAGTTTAAATTTTAAATTTATTTATTTCGTTAAGTTTTTTTTAATAAGAACTAGTTCACATTGATCTTTTTGTTCATTTATAACTTCAAGAATATTAAGAAAGTGTCTTAGTGGTCAAAATTTATAAGAACCATTGTTTCGTTAAGATCTTGTATGCAGTATTATGTGAATAGAGTATAATTTCATTGACATCAACTCTTCTGAAATGGCTAGAAGTAAAATATTACTAATTATATAGCTTAATCCATCTTTGAAGACTTTTGTTCAGTTTTAACATAAAAGGTTTTCTCAATTTGGTCACAATTTTTACGCTTTATTCGAGCATTAAGTCTGATTTTTATAGTTTTTAAACTTTACTGAGCCCGCTCATGTATGTATGAGCGAGGACCTTGCCCTAATAGCGCAACATGCTGTGGCTATTATTAATATTATGAATTACCAATTCAAAGCTTACAACACGCTTAAAACGTGTTGCCAACATTTGCATTTTGCTGTTTTAATGCCGCTGTTGACATTTAAGTTGTTGCAGTCATGCGTTCAGCTCAAGATTGGACACATCGAGCAACACTTCAGGACGTAACTTTTGTGGTTTCCTTAATGCGAAAGTAAAATTTTTGTTCTTGCTGTTGCTGTTGGTGCTGACCAGTTAAGAAGCTTCTTCGTTGAATCTGTACAGCTCAAGCTGAGTTGTTTTTGCAATTTCTCGTTAATTTGCAGAGTAAATCGTGTGCACGATTTTAATGTGATTTTCATGTGCGAGTTTTTAATAGAGCATGAATTATTGCTAATTGTGTGTAGTTGTTGTTGTTTATGTTGTTATGTTTTAAGATGCATTTAAGTGCTTTTGGCGCGGCATAGCACAAAGTTTCGTTAAATTTTGCTTCTGTCAATATGTAGCGGTATTGTTAGTTCAATATGTTCTATGCGACTTGAATTGTAAAAAGCATTCGTTAAGTTACGTAATGTACGAACATTTTTATATTTTAAGGATTTTGATTGAAGCATGACTAAAAAGTAACGAATTTAAAACTTTTGCAAATTTCTTAAACTTATGTTACTTTATTAACTTGTTTTGGCCACTTCAAAACTAAAAACCATCTTTTACATTTTTTTAGAGAAACCCATTAATTCATGATTAGTATCCAGTAACACTTAATGATTTCTCTTTGATTCTCCTGATCAACTCAGACAACCGATTATTTGCTGCATAATTATTAAAGTGTAGAATTATTTTGTTTGATTTTTTTTTACACCCCTGTTAAAATAGTATGTCGTTAAATTTATGCTGAAACAGAAAAAAACGAGCTGGTAAAGCGCAAGAAAAATTGTCACGCTAGCAACATAATTCAAAATGAATGCGTTGAGAAATGTTTATAAAAACTTCTGACTGATCTTATCAGCTGTGCAGCAACTTCCAGCGGGGTCCAACACGCGAGCGCTCAAAGAATTAGTGACAGCCAAGAATAAGCCGTCGTGGTGGCTGGAGGAGGGCAGGAATGTAAGATGAAAAAGAGAGAAAGAAAAAAAAAATCAAAACTGTGTAGAAAAAAAAAACAGTTAATACTTAGGACAAAAGATAATGATCGAGGAATTTCGATAATTTTTAAGCAGGTATTTTTTATGATTATGAGTATTGTTGTTGTTGTTGTTTTTGATGTTGTTGTTGACTTTAGCATTCAATGTCGTAAATTAGTTGACAGTTAAACACCGTCTCCTGGATTGGTAAGAATTATGCAGCCCAGTAGAGTGTCTGAGCGTAAGTGAATGAGCCAGAATGCGTTTAAGGCAATGCTGCCAGATCAAGCAAAGTATTCCCTTCAACTGTTACTGTTAAATTTTACTTTAATTCTGAATAGCACAAAACATATTAAGAAAAACAAGATTTTCTGACTATTATTATAATAATTCCAATAATAAAATCGTAAATAATTTTGTAACTCTTGGGCAGCACTCTCGCTTGAGCATAAAACTCAACAATTTCCATATTCTTCAGTTTAAATTTTTATGTCACATTTTAAAATGCAATAATTTTTAATTTTTTTCTTTTTCAATACTTTATTGTTTGTTTGTTTTTGTGGCAAATGCATGAGGTAGCGCGCACGCATGCGCAACACAAGGCAGCAGCGACATGCAAAACTGGCAACAACATTTTCAATGCATTCGACAACAACATCAAAAACAACAACAACAATATTGACATCGACAATTCTGTTCATTATGTCGTGTAAATTTTGCATTTAAATGGTTGTTTTTTTTTTAATTTTGTTTTGATTGTAAGACTGTTCCATCCTCACATATAGAACTTTTCAAACAAAACTTGAAATATCACCTGTGGCTTCTTAGAAAACTGGAAAACATAAGTTTAACTACCCATATAGCAATACTGCATGTTACCCTTGTTCCCTTACAGAAAATAATAAAAACGCCCATGTCTAGTCTTATCAAAAAATTAATTGTAAATGCAAAGTAAGCTAAAATGATTTTCTCACCAAAATTTATAAAAGTATAAAAAAAATAACAAAAAATTAAGCAAAAAACCAGCCTTGTGTAAAAATTTATTAATATCTAGTAAATAAAAATAAACAAAGCGCCACACTTGATAAAAATAAAACAATTTCACACCATCAGACTTTCGAGAACTGAACGGAGGTGTCGCCTTGGAAAATAGCTGACTCAGTTAAAATTGCTTATGTGTTGAAAAAAAACAAATAAATATATATATTAAAATTCAAAACAAAATGAAAAAAAATTAATAAACATCAAAGTATAAATAAAACAATTATTATCATGTTTTGCTATAATTTTTGTTTTTATAATACATATTAAATAAATACCTATGGAGACATGTATGCTTTGCACTGCATACAAAAGGGCACAATTGGAATAAATATCAGAATATTCTGCAATTTACTTGATCAATACCTAAAAATCAATATCTAAAAGAAAAAATATAACTGTCCAGGATGGAATACATGTCTGACAGTTCCTTAAAAGCCCTGAATTGTATAACATAAGCCGCCTCTACAGTGCTAAAATGTTCACGTATGATTGACAAAACAAAAAAAACAAATTGGCCATTTCAGCCCTTGAAGTGTTGTGTGTGTTATTAAATGTTTGCACACACTTGACCGAGAACTGGACCTACATGTTTTATGCCGACTCCGAACGGCTAAAGTTCATATTCTCAAGAAGCTTTACATGGCATTATTTACTCTCTGAGGTTTGCCATTGTTTGCAGAGAGTTGGTGACCGATCAGAAAAATTTTTTTATTGAAAAAAATATGTGTGTGGCCGCCACGCACGGTATAAGTGAAACTTTAACCCAAAAATGTAGAGAGTTTTTAGTTTAGTCTTACTTAACAAAGTCTCATTTCATATAAAGCCATGAGAAGATGAAGTTTATTTTAAAAGAGCAAAAGTGCTGATATTCAGGGTCATGCGTCATCAAAGAAAGCAAATTGTAAGGTAAGACTTCCCATTTCAGCGTTTCGACATGTGCCAAACATAGAGAAGGACCTTGTCACTGTGAATATTGGACTTTGACGTCGATTTTTGTGTATGGCCGGGCAGCCCCATCATCATCATCATTATAAATTGAGTTCGTCTTGTACAAAAATGTACTTAAAATTGAATCTATTAAAGTTTTGATGACCACCTGCGAATGACCCCAGAAGATCCCATTGCATCCGATTGGCCATAGAATCATACATTTTGGTCAAAATCATTCATGGAATCCATAAAAGTGTGACCTCAGATTATCACATTGCATCCGATTGGCCATAGAATGATCCCTTTTTGTCCAAATGATCCATGGAATCCATAAAATTGCCAATGACCCGTCTGTGACCTCAAATAATCCCATTGCATCCGATTGGCCATTGAATCATACAGGTTGAAAATTCCAGCGTTACATGTCATGGTTGGAAACGTATCTAGTATCTAGTTGAAAATTCCACCTTCAAAAAGTACAGTCTAAAATTTTGTTGATTAATTCATCTGGACTCAAACCATTGTTTGATAATTTTTTTCCTTCCGAACACCTTATGAATTCTAATTAATAAGGTTTTGCGAACACCCTGTTTCACTAAATTCACCTAATTCAGCTTATTGGCCTAAATTCACCACAATTCGCCGCAGTTTCATTCGTTTCGTCGGTTTTACTACCAGTTTCGTTCGCCGTATGTTGCATACGTGGCTATAAAGTTTCACTTCAAAAACTTTTCGCCGCAACTGGGGATCGAACTCGGGCTCAGCGCATGCTAAGCAACACACTTAACCTGCATGCCACGGTCGCCACGTATGATTAACGGTCTTCTTAAAATGAGATATTCAACTGAAGACCTTTTCTCTAGTTTAAACGTTTACGGAGTTTTTATCAAAAACTTAAAGGTAAAGCAAAAACATGGGCATAGCAGGTGGTAAAAGAAAATCCTCGTAAAATAATTACATTTTTTTCCATTTTTCCACAAAACTTCTTGCTAGTAAAACTATTTTTTACAGTAATGTTACGTAAATCCATTTGTAATATTAACTAAAATAAATATTTATTTAAATTAAATTTTTAATAACTATAAGTAAATATTAAATATTTTTTACTATAAAAAATAAATAAAAAATTTATTCAAATTAAATATTTATAAAAATATATAAAATTTTTATTTGCATAAAAATATAAAATTTTTATTTATATAAAAATATAAAATTTTTATTTATATAATACTATAAAAGTTTTATTTATTGATAAATATTTAAAATTTATAAATAAATATTTTTAAAAATTTAAAAAAATTAAAAAATACATTTTTATTTAATTAAAATATTATATATTTATTACAAAAGTTTAATATTGAATTAAAAAAATATTTATTTTTTTATTTCACGAATGGTGTAATATTACTGCAAAAAAAATTTTATAACGAATCCTGATATTAATTAATTTTAATATAGATATTAATATTGAAATATTAATATTAAAAAGATCATATTAATATTTATGTCAATAAAATAATAATTTTATAAACTATATTTAATTATATATAATTATAATTATTAAAATTTAATTTAAATAAATATTTTTTTTTAATATTTTTAAATTTTTAACAATATTTATAAATATTTAATATGAAAATTAAATTAATATTCATTTAAAATAAAATTTATAATAAATTATACAAATTTTATATATAATTTATATATATATTTTTTTTAAATATTTAATTTTAAATATTAAATATTAAATTTGAAAATTAAATACATATTGATTTATCTTAATATTATTCAAATAAAATTTATAAGAAATTTTATATATAATTTAAATATATATATTTTTTTTTTTATATTTTAAATATTTAAAAATATTTAATTATAAATATTTAATATTAAATTTTAATAAATATTTACATTATGTAAAATTTTGAAAAATTATTCATCTATATCACTACCTCTTTCTCTGATTTTTATCGAATCTTTATAAACTGGAGTATTCTTGGACACGTGGAACAATCCCATATAGTTCCAATTCATACAGTTGCTCCCAAACATGATGTCTTAAATTGCAGACCTATCAGCAAAATATATCCAAATTCAAATCCAAATTTCAAAACTGTTCGAAAAAAACGTAAATACTAAATTATTGTTTTCAGTTAACCCATTAACGCCTGACTTGACCAAAATTCTTCGTTAGTTTTGGCATAATATTTTGCATCGAAAAAAATTCTAAAAATTATTGCATCCATCTTTCCTAAAGTTTTCAGACCCGCTCTTACCGAATCCGCGATCAGATTGACATAAAAAACAGTTTAAACAATAGTTTTTTACTGTTTTTCAACAAAAAACGTGAATTTTTTTTTTTTTTTTTTTTGGTCTATTTTTTTTTCGAAACGTCAATTTCACTTCGATTAAACTGTAAAATAATGCTTTAAACTATCCTATCGTGGTCATCGATAGTTGCTCTTGACACATACGTGGTTGAAAATTTTTTTCAGGTCTCAATAAATAAATATGGCGATTGTTTATATGCGATAAAATTTTGGGTCCGGTGAGCCCCAAATCACGCTTTTGGGCCTCAAAAAAACACTCAGATTTCATGAAAAGTAAGTTTCACATTACCCGGAGTTCCCCTGTTGGTGGTCCTAAAATTGGGCCTGATATGAATTGGGCCTTATAGGCCTCAATTAGGTCGTTAGGACCTTATTGGCAAAGCCTTCGATAACTTCGATCACAATACCCTAATATCAAAACTTGCAGTTATGCAATTCCACTCCAATCTACTGAATTAGCTAAAAACATACCTGCTGGATTGCCTCGGACGGGCTCTAATTAACGATTGCACATCTGATCTAATCAGTGTTACCTCAGGTGTCGCGCAAAGGAATCACCTCGCACCATAATTATTTTTATTATTCATCAACGACCTCCCCTAAATAGTCAAATTCTTTTTAATAACGTTTCGCATTGTGGGCAACCACCATATTGAGTCGTTACCACTTCAGAGAATATTTTCTTAAAAAAGACCTAGAAATACTTATTGACCACCCCATTACCAATTACCATAGTTAAGACAGATGATGAGCACGGCAGATATGTATCCTTCAATCCAACAGGCAGTGGAAAATCTAGGACATTATTCACAAATTGAATAGAGCAGAGAATAAGTGAGGGTTATACCCGTAAACTGTCGACGGGTATACCTCAAACCGCTAAGAGGCAATCCTAAATCCAGCTGAAAGGCAATCAGCCATATCCATACCTAATCCATATCCATATCCATATCCATATCCATATCCATATCCATATCCATATCCATATCCATATCCATATCCATATCCATATCCATATCCATATCCATATCCATGTCCATATCCATATCCATACCTAATCCATATCCATATCCATATCCATATCCATATCCATATCCATATCCATATCCATATCCATATCCATATCCATATCCATATCCATATCCATATCCATATTCATATCCATATCCATATCCATATCCATATCCATATCCATATCCATA